>CAKAOH010038250.1:0-105180 GCA_916701665.1 Sebastiscus tertius | reverse complement strand
TATATGTATATATACATATATACATATATATATGCATTTTTTATTTTATTTTGTGCAATATGATAATATAAACTGTGAGTTGATATGTATTTGTATACCTTCAGAGATTTCCCCATATTGTTTACACTGTGGAGGCTATCTCTTCAATATCTGTGGTTATCCGATGCATAAGCAGTTTCTTAATTGATTTCTCTGAATATTTACAAAGTAAGGGATAACGTACAGTGATCCGGTCATTGTTGTGAAATAATAATAATATACTTACGAGTGTCACTGTGTCACTGCCTCCTGCTGTCCTAGGCCTCAGTTCCAGTGGATGTAATGCCGGGCCAGTACGACCCCACCAACTACACCCTCCCTCAGCAGCCTCTCCACCGCTGCATGTTCCCCTTGTCCTCCGTGTACCCCACACTACAGCTGGCCTCCAATCCACACCAAGCTAGCATTAATGGAGTGAAGTAAGCAATACCATACAGTCACTATCTTCCATCTTGCTTTTTAGCCTTGAATCCCAAGCAAGTGTGCAAATGTTTAAGACCTTGTGTTTGTGTGTGTTTCCACCAAGGTTCCTGGGCACAGCAGGTCAGAATGTGTGTGACATTCAGAGGTATAGCAGCAAGGACAATCACCTGGAAATACTGGAGGACACGCTACGACTCCGACACCTGGCCCCTACGGCGCCGGATACTCTGGGTTAGTCAGACAAGTTGATGCAGAATAAAACAGGAACCTTCTGGCTGATACCGGTTCAAAGTGTTCACACTTGTTTTTATGTCTGTTTTGTGTCAGGTTGTTACCCATTTTACCAAAAAGACCCTTTCATCTTGGAGGAGTGTCCCCACGTTTACTTCAGTGGCAACGCCCCGACCTTTGGGTCCAATCTCATCAAAGGTAAGTGTGTGCATGTACACATAAGAAACCTGTCAGACGATCACTGTGGTCTTTCTTTAGACTCGAAAATATTGATGTTATTTTGGCTATATTATTCAAACTGTTTTCCTCCTTACTAATGAGCCAATATATTTCTTCTTCTTCTTCTCTTCCTGTCAGGTGCTGATGGCCAGGAAGTCCTTTTGGTTACTGTTCCAGACTTCAGCAGCACCCAAACGGCGTGCCTGGTCAATTTACGTACTCTTGCATGTGAGCCAGTCAGCTTCTCGGCCTTCTCCGCTGATGACGATGACAGTGAGATGAACGTCAGCCACTGAGGTTCCATATCGCCATGCAGTACAACATGCTGACACTTCTTGGACACTATTGATGAATATTCAGACCACAGAGGAGTCACCAAGAATTACAGTCCTTGCTACACTGATGCTGTCCAATATCATAATGGTCAATGAATTGCTGTTAAAATTAGGTTACTTCTAATGCTTTTGCATAAGACTATAAGAGCTAAACATCACTGATATCCCAGTATTCTACTCTTAAAATCAGTGTTCACAAAGGTGCTGAAAACAAGAGACAAGCGTTGCGTATTAACAAGCCTTTATTTGAAAAATAACTCTACTCCAGCTGTGTCTGAGGCAACATGACCGAAGACTGCCTCCCTCCTCTCACTCTCTGTTACCAACTTTGAACAAATGCTTTTTTAACCTTCAGTGACTGTTCATACTGTAAAAAAAAAAATATGCCATGGATGAAAATAGTGTAAATAATTCAACTCTTGTGAAGTTAAAAAAAAAAAAAAAAAAAAATGTCATGACTTTTTTAATGTGCATCCACAATAAACAACTTTTCATGAAGCAAAAAGACTGAATAAGAAGTCAGAAAAACGCAGTGTGAACTGTGAAACGGAAATATTATTATAATTAACATGGTCAATTTCTGTGAAGAGGCATTTTGTTAAGTACTGGATACGCTATCTATATACAATTACTGTAATATATCCCAAACAAAGACAGGATTCCTCAGTTGATTCTTTATCAGCCTGCTCGAAGTACATGTCAATGAGAACTACTTGTAGGAGAGGACAGTCGCATGTTTACTGAATCGGGGCTGTGTGTGTGTGTGTGTGTGGTGAGATTAATAGTCATCAATCTTGTACTCATAGTTATAATCCAGGATGGAGTCTGTGACACCGCCAGGCGTCGAGGTCTGTCCCTCCCCTATGCCCCACGAGTCATACCAGAATGTGGTGGTCTCTGGTGTTGTGGGAATTGTGGTTATCATCGTCGTCGTCGGGGGTAACGTCGTGGATCTTAACCTCAGTAATCTCTGTCGCCGAAGGCGACGGAGACGAGCTATCCTGAGCCTCCTCTGCCGCTCGGCGCTGACTCCTGAATTCGGTGAAAACCCGGTGTTGCCGTCAACCACACGCCTGTTGCCGTTAGCGACTGCAGGGTTCTGTACTCTGTTGTTGCTGTAGGTGAGTCTAATTGGCTTGTTGCCATGGAGGGCCATGATCTGCAGAGACATCAAGGTGAATAGGATAAACATTTAAACTAATAGATATCACCGTTACAAGTTTTCAGAATTTTTTTTCTTAAATATGCAAATGAGTCATTATCTAAGGCTAACTTTTGGTGAGTTCAGAAGAAATCTACAGACGCAAACAGACAAAGTAGTAAAATAAACACCTAAATGTGTATTTTGGATGTTTTCTTTCCACTAGTCTAAAAGAAGACATGTTATTGAACCAAAATAGCCCCCCCCCCCAAAAAAAAGCATCTAGGGTGTGGTCAGTTCAGGATGGCTTTGCCGTACCTGTTTAATGCGGTCCCAGTTAGACTTGGCCAGGTTGAAGCTGCAGGCTGTGGCTCCTGACTGGTAACCCACCACACACAGTTTGGTCACAGGGGAGAAGCCCTCAGCTCGAGCCGTCACGCGGTACTCCCCTGGGTTAAGCAGCCGCCAGTAGTCCCCTGTTGGCGCTACAATGACAAAGAGAGGACGGGCATTTTTGTTTTAAGCACACAGATTGCTATAATGTGTGTCAAAGCACCTACTAAAACATTTGATACGCAAGAAAGTGAAGAGAGGAAGTCTTTCCACCAGACCTGTAGTGACATCATGGTTTATCCCCTCTACAGACACGGTGGCGTTTGCAATGGGGTTCCCCTGCTGATCCTTCACAATGCCTCTGATGCCACGATGCACCTAGACAGAGAGAGGGAATGGTTTAAAGGGGGCAACGTAACTAGTTCTATGTTATCAGAAAGTCTATATTACAGCAGACTGTATACTGTATATATCACATGCTGTGTGTGTGTTTGTGTGACTGACCTGCTCCATGAAGATGAGCAATGCTTCTCTGTTCTTCTCCCACTCATATGCCAACTCACTCTGATGAGGGAACTTATCACATCCCAGGAATACAGACAGCTCAAAACAGTTGGTGTGCAGGTAGCTGAAATCATTCATGCCTGGAGAGAGGGGGTAAACACACATTAACCTCAACCTGTACTACACATAATGTCCACCAGGGTGTGTTATAAATACATGCAGAAAGCTAAAAAGAAAACCTGCAAACCATATGATGAACCTACTAGCCTCTACTTACTTCCTGTGACTGGCTTCCATTTGGCTCTGTTGACGATGCCGTGCACCCCTGTGGCGGTGTCTCCGTGGCAGGAGCCGTGGTAGTTTCGTGTCATGGTCAGGTGTGTGGAGGCGTAGGAGACAGCCAGCCACCTGAAGAGGGACTCGTCTGCGATCACCCGAGGCTCATCCTCGGGCTCTGCGTACCGGTAGCCGGCGCTTCTTCCCCTGTCGTCCTCTTCCTCCTCTCTGTGGCCATAACCTTGGTTGTGGTCATAGCCGTGGTCGTAACCTTGGTTCTGGTCGTAACCTTGGTTCTGGTCGTAGCCACGTTCGTAGCCTTGGTTCTGGTCGTAGCCGCGTTCGTAGCCTGGGTTGTGGTCGTAGCCGCGTTCGTAGCCTGGGTTGTGGTCGTAGCCGCGTTCGTAGCCTTGGTTGTAGCCGTGGCCCCTATACTCCTCTTCTGGCTCTGAATAACCCCTTCCTCGCCAGTCTTCCTCTGGCTCCTCTTGGTAGCCCCTTCCCCACTCTGTCACGTCGAAACCATCTTCTTCATACCTGTAAGAAATGGTTCTAGTTGAACTATTTACCACGTGTGAGCGGCTCATGGAGAGCTACGCAGGAGAAAGGAGGCGGAAAAGTGAGGATTGGGGAAATAAATATGTGTGTAAAGCAGGGAAACAACAGAACGCAGTGTCAGAAAGAGAGAGGAAGTCATACTGTCTCTTCTTGCGGCTGTGGGGTTTCTGGCTGTCGGCGGGCTTGTTGAGACGTAAGCTGTCATAAGGGTAAGCTACAATTCTCTCCCCGCCCTGGAAGTTTGCACCTAACACAAATGGATAGCTTTTCATCCAGGAGATTATGGCTTTGGTTTCCACAGCAATCTGGAACAAAAACAGGAAGACTGATGTCAGCACCTCATTTTTGTTTACTGAGTAGACCGCAACCATCTTTGTGAAAGTACAAAGGTCTTTTACATCCATTGTATATAGTAAAAAAAAACACTCTTGTATGAGGAGAGGAAGGGAAAACAGTTTCTTTACAACAACCCTTAACTGGAGTTCTTCTGTCCTAACTAAACTGGTTATAAAACACAACAGTAACCTCCTCCTTACCGAGCTGTTGGTCTCGTAGCTCTCTGGTATGGGCATGTGGTGATTGGGTGTGAGTTTGGGCACCATGCCCTTGTCTTCAGCATCCCACAGGATGCTATTCAGGTCGGGGAAGTTCTGGAAGATGTCATAGCCGTCGTCAGTGAAGTGTCCCGTGGTCCATCCACTCAGCTCCGATCCCTGCGGGGGAGAATTTGGTCAAGCATGAGACATGGAGCCAAGTCACCCCAGATCACTACCACAGCGTGATTCATTGGCATTTCCTGTTTATTTCTCCCTTTTGTTTGCCAGTTAAGTAGAAACATATGCTTTTTTTAATGATCATGATCACTGACCGCTTCAAAAGCTTCCACATGTCCGTCGGGGTTGAGCGATGGCACCAGGTGGATGCGTATTCCCTCTACCAGCCGCTGGATTCTGGGGTTTCTGTCTTTGTACTCTTTGCACAGGTACTGCATGAGAAGCAGGAGCAGCTCCCGACCCACTGCCTCGTTTCCGTGGAGACCTGCCGTGAAGCGCATCTCTGGCTCGCCTGCGGAGACAACCGGACAAGACTGTAGCTGTTTGTCCCTTAACCATAATCCGCCGACCTCCACCTGGTGTTTATGTGGATTTACGGGAATCATCGGTGGTGCCATCGAGGCCCCAGGTGTTTCATTTCAACCAATCAACTTTTAACAGTTAAAAAAACAGTTCTATCTGTATGATTCTTGGTCGTATGAACACATTCTCACCTATTTCGTGCTCCGTGGGGCTGCCAGAGATGACCATGGCCATGATATCCAGTCCCTTGGAGCTGCGGCCCAGGCTGTAGATGTTGGTGATGTTGGGACACTCAGAATTCACTGACTTCATAAGCTGAACACGAGACATTATGGAAACAGTCAGTGCAAAGTATAGTACATCATTATATTTACACATTATTTATGACAAAGGCTGATGGCTTCTATTCAACAGACCTAAACATCATTGCAGTTTATTAAGTTAACAACAGGTCTGTCTGATTTATCATCAATCATCAATCATCAATAGTGCTCTTAAAAATTGTGTAAATTGTGGCCGCTGTTAGTGATGAGGGTCATGTGGCCTTCTGGTGGTGGTTGAAATAACAAATTGAGAAGGAATGAGCCCTCTGCGGGGCTTTTAATATCAGTTTATATTAAAGTGGACCTCCTGGTTCAATGTTTAATTGTTCATGGGAGATTATTTTGTTTTGTCTTTGGGGAAATAACCGAGGATTTCCTGTGGAATTCAATCAGCCAGCAGACATGTCGTGCAGGGGGCCCGTATGTGAGGATACTCAACTGCAACCATCTCTGAGTAGCTGTGATGTTTGAACTTCAAGTAATCTACTGGAGTCACTTCATTCTGCCTGTACTGAACATCCACTGGATCTGTGAAACAAAAGAGAACAAAATGTAATATTTAACTTACTGCGTTTTAGTATGTGTTCATGTATAAGTTTGTGTTATTGTGCTCACCGGGCAGGGGGCAGCCGAGGACCTCCAGCCTCATACACAGAGAGCCGTTCCAGCTCTGAGGGATGATTCGCATGTAGCGGGCCAGCACTGGCTCTGCCAGCTGGTTCATCACTGGAACGTCCTTATCACTGTTTCCAAAGAACAACTGGGGGCGAGAAAGAAGAGGGAGATGAAAGGTGAGTCAGTTGAAAGAGGAGGGCGACATGGTGCCCCAGGAAGTGACATCATTTGAGGTGAACTCACCCAGTCAGCGTATCCGTCGTGGATGGTGGTCCATTCTCTGCTGTCATTGCTGAAAGCCAGGAAGTAGGACATCACGTAGTCGTTCCTGAAATGAGACAATGCGTAGGCGACATGTTGAGATTAGAAATGGAAAATACTGTACAGCGTACCCATGTGTGTGTGTGTTTGTGTCTTACTCATTCAAGGAGTCTCGTCCTTGTGTGATGACCCCCGTGAACTCCGTCTCCCTGCGAGCGTCAAGCTCAAACCAGTGGATCCTGTCCTCTGCATTTGCACACCACGCTCCACCTCTCATATTTTCTTCATCATCTGAGCCCTGGGAACCGCAGAGACCACCACACATGAATCACATTTTGAACTCACACATTTACTTAAAAATATCAGCTTATCACGCAAGTCGTTTAATTCATACTCTGCACATGCATCACAGATGTCACGATGACTAAAATAAACAACATTGGTAGGCAGAAATGATTGAATTACTTAGCTGCTAAAAAGATTCTTAGGCTATAAAGATTGTGAACATAAACACCCAGAGCAGCTAATGGAAGTGACAGACTCAGCCATAACGGTATTTTCCAACATGTGGCTGGTAGCTGGTGTTTATTTCCCGGCCTGGCAGTATGTAAGTGATAGCTGTGCTGTATGTAAACACTCAGACCACAGCAGTCCTGCTCTGATTGTTGTGTACCTGCATGTTGAGGCGTGCCCTCTGAGGTGCAAAACTGTACTGAGACATTGAGGAGGCTGTCAGCTGGTCTGACTCGATCTTATGGGACTCCATGCCCAGCGGAGGACACTCTGCCAGAGAAAATGAAATGATTATGTTAATTGTATTAGCAAAGCTTATGCAACGTTTTCCAGATTTGAGCAGACTTACTCTTTGGCTCTTTGAAGACACGAGGTCTTTTCCTGGCCCGCTCCTCTGCCTCCTTCAGCTTCTGCGCTCTCTCTGGCAGAAGTCAGAAAAACAGTCTTAAAGCCAAATAAATTGCGCTGTCTTCTTGGCTTAATGTTTTCTCTCTTTTTCTGCCCAGGAATGATCCAGGAAGTCATCATTATTTTGTCAATTGTATATGCCAAAACTCCCCCACGGCTGGAGTGGAGTGAAAAAACCCCAGATGTTGTAATTTCCCTCCCACTCCAAACGTGCTCTTATCAAACTCAGATCATCCTCCTGACCCACAGAGTTTACTATTGAAGAAGAATCCCATCTATCATTATCATTTGTCAAAAAGGATGTTAAAAACGGATGTCGATGATAAAATTCAGGAGGCCTTACAACCGCCGTAAGAGGAGAAGGTCATATAATGACAGCCCTGATGAGTCACACAAGCAGGATGAGAAGAAAGGGTGAGGAAACAGCAGTAAGAGGAGATGGAGGTTAGACAGAACGAGATTTCAAATGCTTAAAGTAGGTAAGAAATAAGCGTGATAATAATAATCAAATCAGTACACACAAAGTAATGTATGATTTATCTTGTGTTTGTAACATGAATGTGTTGAATCAAGCAAAGTTTGGTGAAGCTAAAACTATTAATGATTGTATGGAAATGTTTATTATTAATGATTGTTATAAAGAAAGGTTTAAAGACTTAATGATTATATAGAGCAAATGTAACCTTATGAAAGTGAGTAGAGCAGCAACAGGGAAATTAGGACAGGGATAGAATTTATTTTGTTTGATTAATTCTGTATTGATTGCAAATATAACATCTGATTATTATTGTTTTATCGCTGAAAGCGTTTGCATAACTGAAATAAGGTAACCTATCTGCAGTTAAAGTAAAGGTTTCTCTGTATTCCTTATAATCTGTCAAAGGGCTTATCTAACACAAATGTGAAGATTTCAAAATTAGTCAAACTGTTTGGTTGAAAAGTGAGTTTTCTTATTATACTAGTCTTTGGGCACATGGGACAACCGTGCCCAAGGAAAAAACAGCATGTGCCCAAATACTAGATAGAGTATGATAAGAAACTACAAGGAGCACAATCAGGTATTTGGTATCTATGAACTCATAACAAGTCAAATATCAAAGACAAACACACATATACAATGTAAAATATATACGGAAAACATTTAATAAACACAATGTTAGTTCACCCTTTTTCAAAAATCCTGACTTTGGCTTTTAATAAAGGTGTGATCTATGTTTTTGCATTTTTCCTTATCATTGGTCACAAATGGGTTAAATAATCATGTAGCCTGTTCTAGTCTCAAAAAGTGACATTTCCCTAGCAGCAACAGCTTAAACAGTTTGCAGCAATTTATCAAGTGTTAATTTAAGAAGGGAGCCGACATTAACTAAAGTATTTTCACATAGTATCTTTAATTTCAGGTCACCGAGGGTGCTAGTGAAAAGGCAGTGTGGAAGACTTTAGGAAGAAGACGGTTAATAGCTGGATGAATCTGCTTCACACCAGCCCATTCTGATTAGAAACTTTACACTATTGGTAAATAGGCAGACTGATTTTAACCACTTTGATGTGAGGGCTGCTGGTCTGGTCTCTGAAACCAGGTCAACAAACACATTATTTGTATCCTCACACACTGTACTGAACTGTACGTATATATTGACATATTGTAGTTTATTGCTGGTACTAAGTCTTTCTGACAGCGGGAATGTGAAACATGTTGTAAGCTCACTCACATCATACACAAGTGGACAAACACATGCACCCATTAACACACACCGACATGTGTCTGGGTGCAGACACACATCTGCCTTTATGTGTTACAGATGAGTGTTTCAAGCTGCAGAAACTTTTTGTTAGCTAGAACTGCTTTTCACCTTACACCCAGATAGCAGCGAACCGTCCACACAGGAAGAGCCCTATTGACACCGGTCCTGACAGTGTTATATATCATCGTCTCCAGGCTCGCCTTAACCACCAGCTAACCTCGCCACACGCAGCAGACACGTGGCAAGAAAAGGGCTGATGTGAATACTTTAGAGCCCTACATTGCAACATCCTCGGCCTGCTAATTCTCCCGGGTTGCCTCTTTTCTTTATCACTCACACTAATCCGCTGCATGCCGAGCATTCGCGGTTCGACCTCGCTCTCTTCGCTTCAGTCCAGCTCACAAGAGCTTTCTGAACTTAATTTGAATGATCTCCATTTTGTTGCAGAGGGGATGAACTTTTGTCCCAAGTGCAAGTTAAAGCAAGTACCAAAGGCCCGCATGGTGGGAAGTCACATCTGCGTTCTCTTGTAACAGAAATGTGATCCAAGGGAGGGAACACCTCAGAGCTGTTATCTGTCAGTACTTTTGCACTCGGGTCACAGGCCATGTTCTTTGCTTTGACAACTACAATACTGTATGTATTCTGACATGACTGTGCAGAGTTATGTTATGTAAGAGAGAAAAAAGAGACTCACATCTGGGTTTCCTTACCTCTTTCTTCCCTCGCTCTTTCTTTTGCTGCTCTCTCTCTCTCCTTCTCCACCCATTTTTCATCGGTCTCATCCTCTTTCCTCCCTATGGAATTAATCATTTTTATAGAAACACCTATAAATACAGCAGTGTGTGTGTGTGTGCGTGTCTTTCTGGGTTTTTGGAAGCCATTAGGAACCATAAACAGTAAAAAAGGTCACAAAGGATCATTTATAAATCTGGAAACTTATTGACCTGACCACTGTTTATCCCTTTTCCTTTCAAAGCACTCTGCTTTTTTTGGCAGGAAGTCTCACTGCAGCTTAACTAATGGATCTAATATAAAACATTCAGTATGGATATGTTTCAGTTGTGTGTGTGTGAGCACATACTCATTCCATATTCGTCGTAATCATCATACCACGTCCCCTCATAGGGAGGAGTGGCTGTGGGCTCGTCTGGGTAAAAAAGAAACATCAAGTCAGACGACTCATTCAATCAGTCAGAGGCGACACTACGTTACAAGAGAGATTTTATAAGACGACAATAAAGTTTTACATGTTACTACAGCCTTGATTTATTCAACCACGACAACTGTTCTCTGTTTGGATGCCACTGTGACGCCTACCATGTAATTAAGTTGTTAAATCTTTAATTTACATTTACAAGAATCATAACAGTTGTGATCTGATGACAAGGCTCTTTCTTTCAACTCCACATCAAAACCAAGGAAAGTTTTGTTGACTCTGTGGAGCCGAGTAAACCCACCCACTCCTGTTTGAAAAGTAGGGCAGGTTAGCTCACAGACTCTCTATTATGTTATTCCCATGTGTTGAAATGCTCAGGGTTTCTCATCTGCTCCCAGCCTGAAGGCACAGATGGAACGCACATTTCATCTGCATCACAGGTCTACAGAGATTTCTCACTGCCTAATTGAAAATCCGATATCTCGATTAATGGCTGTCAATTGAATTTATAAGGTGTGTGAGTGACAGCAGTTACCTGGTAGAGTTTCCACTTCGATTTCAGGGCTCACCTCTTTACCATCAGGGAATGGAAGATTCTCCGGCACTTCAACTGCAGGAATGGAAAAAAATACGACATAATATGAAAATGTAAGAGGTCAAAGAGAGGGATTATTTAAGTGTCAGACAGAGAAACAGGAGAAAGTGACAGAAAAAGGCAGAAGTGTGAGTGAATCAGTGGAAATGTTGTGAGAGCAGAGGTACGGTACAGTATACTGGAAACACAGAGTAATGAGATCATGTCGGTCCAGTCCAGATGAATGTCACAGAGCCACACGACACACTGTTTCCTACATCTGAGCCTGTGGAAAAAACGAGTTCAGCCACTGCTGACTTCAGGTGGACGGAGGCTGGAAGAGATAGCGGCGGTCATAAAAGTTTTCAGCATGAAGTCTGTGAATTAGATCCTCAAGGATAATTGTACCAGGTAATAGTTGAAGATTGTAGTTTGAAAAGGGGAGCATGTGTTGTGATTATCAGGGGCCTGAATTTGGAAGATATGGTATTAAATATCAGCCAGTGGACACGTGAAACATATTATCCTTGCATAGTTTAAGTGTCCCTCCTTGGCCTAAATATTGTTTCAGATATATTGTTTTTCCCATCATGTTAAGACTTAAACACTGAATTCTTTTCACTGTAAAAAAATCAAATATTTATTCTGATATTCTGAAAAAAAAAAGATAATTTAAACTAAAATGTTCAGTTGCAGCAACAAACCGAGCCAGTCTCAACAACAGCGAGTGAGTCATGATAACTTGAAATCTTTAGCTGTGATTCAAATTCTCCAGAAAGCATTTTTTCCAACATGGTTAATATGTCTCAGATGAGTCAAGTGGTCTTCTCTGATCAAAATGAAAACAACGTTATCCACAATGCAAATCTGCTTGCAATTCCTGCTCTCTTCCATTGAAACACATTTCAGACAGATTTCAAACCAGGGTTCACTGATCCATGTGTTAGTAATGCAGTAAAAGCAGCAGTGAAGAGGCAGTGTGGTGCATGAAGGGATCAAACCCTGGAACTGCTCGTGAAAAATAAATGCAATTGGAAATCAAATTAGACAACTCCTGGCAATGTAACTAAATAGTTGTTGGCTCAACTCATTTTAAACTTTTAAATTATCTAAAAAGAAACGATCAGTGCAACAATAACGGTCCCAAGGGATCATTATAGTTTCAACTCATCTTATTCATGTGTGATAAACCCCACAAACATCCTCAATCAGAAGAAAGCAGGGGGAAACAAAGACTCACATGTGGCGTCCCAGTAATCGGTGTCACCTGTCCCGACCGTCCCATCAACCTCAGGGGCAGGGGGCGTCGTGTCCACCTCTTTCCAGTAGCTGTCATAGTTATCAGTCACGGAAGCGTATGGGTCTTTGCCGTCTGGTGTCCAGTAGTCGTCGTAGGCGTCAGGCGCCGAAGTGGACAGCCCTTTCTCCTCCGGTTTCCAGTAGTCGTCGTAGATGTCAGGCGGCGGTGTGGACGGCTTTTTCTCCTCTGGTTTCCAGTAGTCTTCGTAGGCGTCTGTCACTGGAGCAGCTGGGTCTACCTCCTCCCGGTAGTCGTATGGAAGATCTGTGATCGGATCGTCGGGCTGAGGCTTGGCCGGCGTGGGCTCGGCCTCCCAGTAGTCATCGTCCGGTTTCCAGTAGTCATTCTCATCTAACAGAGAAACAGATGGAAAGGTAGCCTCAGGTGTCTAGACTAAAACATTGTGTATGGTTCTCAAGTTTCTATTTATAGATACATTTATTTTTACACTGCTGGATGTAACAATGTGAAATATGCACAACTACAAACAAATAACTCTTTCTTAGAAATAGGATACAGCTTATTGGAAGCAGACTGAAGCAAGCATGCTTTTTCTTGTGCATGATGGAACAAATTATCTCTCGAGACAGGCTTTTGGGAAAGGTTGATTATGACAGCTGAACAGTACTAAATGTTTTTATAAAAAATCTGTGGGTGGGATAAAGGTGGTGTGACTACAGAAAGAAATTGGAGGGGTTCAGAGTTCCTAATGGACTGGACACAAATGATCAGGGGGGAAGGGAGGTCAGAAAGGGGGGAAGGGTTGCATCAGCTTTTTAATTCCACACATTCTTCTTCCTTGTCAAAATGTGACCCCTACGTTACCCACAATGCAACTTGTGTGCCAACAGTTCAGTCAGAGATTAGGGTGTGCTAATGTTAGCCTTGAGGCTCAAGTAGAGATGAGGAGCAGGCTATATAAGTCTGCCAAACTCACTTCCTGCTAACTCCACATCCTTTGATTTGTTTCATTTTTAAACTTGTAGTCATCATCCTCAACCTCAAATGACATCACTTGAGGCAATTTGTCAGACTACACACAGCTCCCTCTGGAATCACAAAAGGCTTTAAGATACGCAAGCAGACTTTGATGTTTAAAATGGGTGGCGTTCCCCATTAAATTGTTCATGCTGTGCCTTTTTCTGTTATTAATGGTGGAAAGAGTTATAGCAACCCAGTACTATATTTTGAGATATTAAGAGGAGAGTGTTGCAGTTCACAAGTAGGGTCCGAATAATATATTAAAGAGGACCTATGATGTTTATTTTCAGGTTCATACTTGTATTTTGGGTTGCTAATAGAACATGTTTACATGCTTTAATGTTCAAAAAACTTTCAATGTTCAAAAACTTTGGTGAGGACTTTGGGCTTTGTAACTTTGCAGACTTTTTACATGCACAAAAAATTATATAACACACTAAAGGAAAGGGAAAAAAGCACAGAAGCATAAAAGGTCCTCTTTAATAATGCTGTGGAGGATCTTGTCTGTGTCACTCACCAACATCAGGATAGACGTAGTCTGTGTATGGCTCAGTGGGAGGTTCAGTCGGGATCACTGGAAGCAGCAGACGGACACAAAGTCAACGACATTCATTAAAGTTCAACTCATTCAAAACCAAACTAGGCTCTGCTCTGTCCTCACCTGTTGTGGTTGGTGGTTGAGTTGTGGTGGTTGTCTTCTTATCCTTCTTCTTCTTCTTGTCAGTTTTGGGTTTTTTGGTGGCGTTGGGGTCCTTTGGCTCTTTGTTCTTCTTCTTGTCCTTCTTCTTCTTTTTGCTTTCGTCTGGTGCTCTCTTCACCTTGCCCAGAACACCTGGGAAGACGAGGAAAACAAGAGAGGAGAGAGGTGGACTTTTGGTCAGAATCAAATCAAGCATATAGCCCTCATGATCAGAATAAATATTCAAGCATAAATCCTCATCTTGTCCACTATCACCAGCCCAATCAGTCTCCGGTACGAAATCTGAAATGAACCCTCTTCAGCTGTTATTACTACATTTCTTAACTGACCAATACCAATCAGATGCCAAATAATGAATCGATGAAAGCACATTCATATTGAGCACTGAAGCAAAAGCTTATGTAACACTGTGTGTCATTTACGAGCAATGTGAGAGTCGAATTATGCAATGATTTCTTTCCTGCGATGTCAAAACGCAACGCAGCCAGGGAAAAATCCAGACAGCCTTTCAGCATTTCAGTGGTTGCTTCAGGTCCATCAGCATTTCCTTCTGAGGTTGTCTGAAGTCTTGAGGCACTTTCATGGAAAACGCTTCTCTCTCTTTCCATTAGTCGTGCTCCATTAACCACACTTCAGTTTTAATGACACAAAATCTGCCCATATACTCAATAAACATATCACTATCACCTCAGCAACATCGTACCGCTAACGCATAAACCCATCAGTGATACTCATTAACGAGCTAGTGTGGGCTGATGGGTATTACATTTGAAGCTTAGTTAGAAAGCTCCAGAAAAGAAGTTTATTGCAAAATGTGCATCAGCCCTTCCATATCCGTTCCTCCAGTGTGAACGTGCACCACAGTCAGCATTAATCATGCTGGGTTATAGGCAGTATGCAGTGGTAGTGGAAAAGGTCAGCGTCATAAAAGTCTGTCTGCAAGATGCTTGACTCAGTGTCTTCTTCTCTTGTCTGGTTTTTATTCTCCCCTGTGGAGAAGTAGTAGACAGGTGAGCACCTTATGCCTGTTGGAGCTGTCAGACACTGAATCTGTGTGTGTTTGTGTCTGTGTTTGCTCTTCCATGTCGTGTTGGAGCTCAGACCACACCTGAACATCTTTAAATGTCTTGTCTGTGTAACATATTTGTATTTTTTTTTTAAGTTTTTAGTCCACTCACCTGCTGGTTCAGCCTCCTCTGTGTCTCTCTTGTCCTTGGTGCTGCGCTCCAGTGGGTGTGGGTCCACTGCGAGTCCTTGCTCACTTTCTGGGTCATCCAGGTAGTCATCTTCGGTCTGCCGGAGAGAAATTATGCCCCCAGCGCTCTCTCCTCCTCTGGGGATCAGCAGGCAGCACAGGGCTAGCAGACCCACAGACACAACCACAGTCTGGCTTTTCATACCTGCAGCTCTTCCAACTGCAGGATCCTTTGGTTTTTACTTTTCTATCTCAGCCGTCCAATGCTCAATCCAACTTCGTCCACCAAAAGAATTCTTTGTTCTCCCCCTGTGTCCTTGCAATGTGATCCACACTTTGACTCCGGCAGGGAAATTTCTGCAGCTCCAGCCTTAGTGTCAACCAGGCTCAGACTGGGCTAGACGGAGATGGAGTGGGAGGGGGGTAGGGATATGCAGGGAGGGAGAGGAGGTGGGTTATAGAGAGAGAGACACAGAGATAGGGAGATACAGAGCAAAGCAGCAATCCAGTCAAATGAATAGACTGGGTTCCTAATTGCCCCGCAGCTACGGTCAGCTGAAAAAACAGCTCAAGGCCAGAGGATCCCCTTCACCTGGCCGACGAGTCAGAACAGGTGCAGGGCTCAGACAGGAGACGGGGGGAGGAGGAGGAGGAGGAGGAGGATGAGGAAGGGCAGGTGAGGCCTCAGACTACAGGGTCACACCTCAGGTGTTGGAGAAAGAAGTTAGCTCCTTTTAAAGTCCGCAGCTCCTGTCGAATTCCTCAGTGGAGAGCTTTTTGCTCTGCAGACTCACCACAGAGCAGAACAGCAGGAGAGAGGAGCGACTCCTAGGACATTGAATTCCACAACAGGAGGAGGAGGAGGAGGAGGAAGGGGCAAAAAGGGGAGGATAGGGATTGTGTGTGTGTGTGTTAACAAAACCAAACACCACTAATCATCAGAGAGAGGAATTCAAAGAAAATGAAAACAGGCAGGAGTAGAACATAAATTCTTTTTCAGCCCAGGACTTGTTTTGGTTGGGACTGGATCTTTGCTTTCCGTCTCGTCTCCGTGGTGCTCTGTCATTCTTTCCTCGTGTTGTTGCGTAGCTCCTTTTCTCCTTTCTGGAGAAAAAACGTTATGATCGGCAAGGGGGCCGTGGAGGAGCACACACACACACACACACACACACACACACACACACACACACACACACACACACACACACACACACACACACACACACAGGACAGGACGAAGTGATTGAGCAGATGACAGAATAATAACCTTTTAAGATTTGGTGTTTTCCTTGCCATCCCCCCCCATCCTCCTCCTCCTCCTCCTCTGTCCACTGTTTGGAGAGCATGTCAGGGCCTTGAAATGCTGGACGTGTTGTATATTTTACATCCAGTCTAGTCAAGGTTCATCCTCTAGTCCTCCCAGAGCTGTTTATTCTCAGTGAGGAATATGATGGATCCATCTTGGCCTGAAAACTAAGTCCAGGTGAAGACGTTAGACAGAAAACATTCACAAGCATTACAATTAAAGTAAGGAAGAAGTGGAAAAAGGCATCGTGTTACTCCACTTATTCAGACACTCCGACAAAATGCAATGACCTCAGCTCAAGTTTTACCCCAAATTACCAAAAAGACTCCATCGTCACCTGCACTTTTCCACGAGAGGAGGTTTATTATCCATAAATTCATGGCGTTAGAATAAAAGAGTCCTATTAACTTTACTCAAGCAGAGTCATAAGGGTTTCAAACTGAGCTCATTTTCAGACGAGACAGACAAACCCAAGTGCATTCAAACACACACACACACACACCTGCAGAAATAATTCAGTCCATACATACACTCTCACATTATGAAGACAGTAGAACAGAATTGCATTAAGGATTTGATTTTAAGAAAATTGCATTGCAACATGCGATCATATGTGGAGGATATGAGTAAGGCGGCGAAGAATGCAGCAGATAATTCAGACTACAGTAAGGTCAAGCAGAGGCCTTTTCAACTGGCGAGGATACAGACACACACTGGGGAGCTGCAAGCTGGATGGAAATGCTTACTCTTTTTTCTTTTCACCCAAACTATTTCACAATGCAGACAGAAATCTGCAGCGGGGGCAATGCACTCTGTAATAAAAGCCAAATGAAAGCATGGAAAACAACATGTGAATCACTTCAATTATTTAGTCATAAAACACGCATTAGACGAAAGCCACAGCAGCCACTCCCTGATAACAAATAACTTATCTTGTGATCAAGAGTGTAAAGTTTATATTATGCTATTTATACTTCTGCTTCACCACATTTCATAGGCAAATATTATACTTACTCATCTTCATTTACTTGACAGCTAGCGTTCCAGCTACTAGTAGTTACATTACAGATTATTTTACATAGCCTACGACAACATAATCAGTTTATACAATAAGATACACTGGTAGAGATTAAACTACCCAATAAGATAGCTAATATTAGCTCCATTTCCAAAAGCCATATTAAAGCAGAACTACGTAGATACCTTTTAAAATAATAAACAACACATTCTTCCTTTTACAAATGAAAATTTGAAGTCATTAGAAATAAAACACACCTTTAATCTATTCAGTACAGAAATTCAGCATTTAGCCACCATTAGCTACCATTAGCTACTGGTTATACTGTAGCAGCCTCTTCATTTGTGAGAGGAACATGTGTTATTTCTTAAGTCTAACTTAGAGTATCTTTGCTTTAATCCCTTTATAATAATGATACATCATTAACACACAGAGGTGGAAGAAGTATTCAGATTCTTTACTCAAGGAAAATTAGTAACACCACAGTGTAAAGATTACAAATATTAGCAAAATGTACTTAGGTCTAGTTAAAAGGAAAGAACTCAATGCAGAAAAATCATCTCTGTTAGTGGTATTGCCTACTATTAGCCTGTATATTATTACTATATATGTATTATAGGCTATATCTTAGAGGAATATTTTTTAATGCATGTATGTGTGAGAAGCATTTTACTGTTGTAATTCATTTTAGATACTTTATATAGGCTACATGCAGGTAGTTTAATCTGTAATGATGCATCATATTTTATAAACTTAATTAATCTCAATTTGTAAAATAACTGATGGTAACCGGAGTAAAAAGTGTATTATACTGGAGTAGAAGTAGGTTACAAAGTGGCAAAATGTGTACTTAAGTGTACATAACTTGAGTAAATGTACTTATTTACATTCCACCCCTAATATATAATACTGTCAATACTATTCTGCTTGCATAATGAGTACTTTTACTACTACTTACATTTTGATGATAACAATTCCATTCATTTACTTAGATCCAATAGATACATTTTATATATAGGCCTATTATCATAATAATAATAATAATAATAAACTTTATTGTTCACAAATGTGTAAATTTGCTCTCGGCTTCACAGGTTGGTTAAAACACATTGTAGTAAATCACAATACATACAATAAATAGCACAACATGCAGTAAATCACAGTAAATAGCAATAACGGACATCTGTCCCAGTGTGAATGGTGTTTATGAGTTTTGTAAAGTTATTGCATTTGGCATGAAAGACTTTTTGTAAATGTTCTTGGTTGCTGATCTGTAGCGTCTTCCCGAGGGCAGTTTTATAAATTCTTTAAAAAAGAGGACGAACGGGATCAGACACAATTTGTCTGGCTTTCTGTTTCACCTGTGTTTTATATACATATATATATATATAAATCCCAGTTGTTTTTGCTTTTTCCAAATACTTTCACTGGCCATGTTTGTGATTGTGGATAGTCTAGTTTTGTTCTTAGCCCCCAGGTGCCCATATGATGTACACATGTTAAAAGTTAAGATATTTTCAACGAGACTTTTGTAGACAGTCTCTAAGATGTTTTTGCTTATATCGTATAAATCTAATTTCCTGATTAGATGCATGCCCTTCATTGCATTACTTTTGTCCTCACACTACTCACCAATATGGTGAAAATATGTGGACTGATTAACTGTGTCTGCATCGTTGTGTTTTTACAGCTCATGCTAAAGGATCTGAATACTACTTTCTTTGTTGTGCACAAGAATAGTAGTCTGTAGGTTACACTTAAATGCAAAAAAAAACTACTAATCAAGGATAAGAGGTCCTGACCTTTCACACATGGTGATTAGTGTTCAGACAGTATGTCAGAGTGAGTGACATCCTTTCAAGATGCTTGAGCGTATTGTCTCAATGGATGATAATCACAAAGAGAGGATGAGCATCTGAGGCCTTAACTTACAACTGTTCACACCGGCCACACTTGAGCACTTACACATAATTGCAATGCAGACAACAGAAACCAGCACACTTTGCTGACTTTGAGTGTCTCGGGTAACTTTTATTTCTGTAAATCTGTAAATTCCTAAAGCAGAGCGGTATACATTAAATTTAGGGTCTGAGCACACAGCCTTGAGCTGAGCGTCAGCATCTACTGGGCAGGAAACAATGACATCAGAGAGGGAGAGAAAGAGGGTTGGGGGAGGGAAGGCGGGAGAGTAAGACATGCTGTATTCCAGCAGGCTCACTAGGTACAAATGGAAACAGATTTATCCAACCCCATCCTGCTCTTTTCTCTTCACTCTCACTGAGCATGTGGACACCTAAACACTCCAGCAGGATAGCTGACACCTAACTGATGTCTGTGTATTAGATTATTTACCCTTTAATGGGCTCCTGAGTGATATAATTGCAGTTGTGTTTTGTATTTTGTTCTTTGCTCTCCACTGAAACCACATGCACACCAAAGAACACTTACACAAGCACAGACGGCACGGCAAACTATTAGACGATATGAAAAATGCGATTTCGACACAGATTAGTGATAAAAAAAGGTTGGCTAAAATATTTTTTCCACCGTGTGTGTGCTGTGATTCAGCAGGTCCACCACAGCCCAGTCATCTGGCTCTGTGTGGGACTGGAGCCACGAGGCTGATTAAGCGCAGATGTAGAAGCACGCAGCACCAAGATTCCTTTGGAGGCGTCCCAACTTTATTGACCCAGGACCAAAACCCCCCTTTTTGTCTGATCGGTTGCAAATATTTCAACATTGCACTGCCGTGTGTTATTGCAACACAAGGGAGACAAATATACTACAATTTCTGTTTAATAGTGCTTCAATGACGTCTTATTAAGTAATCTGTTTCCCCGATGAAAGACGAAGCGCAGACTGAAGAGCCTTGGACTGTGGCTGAGACTATCTAGTACACATCAGCCTGCCAGTACTGGTGCTCCTCCCTAATGATGAAGCACCAGAGGAACTTATGAGGTTCACTTGAAACTAAACAAACCAAAGGGAGAATAAATAGAGATTAGGTTTAAATTTCACGGGAGTGAACTTGCACTCCCTTGAAAGAGTGTGTTGAGATGTGTAAATCAAACATCTGCCACTGACCAGACTAAGAGTCCGCTTTAGTATATTTGCGTGTGTACATGAGGGTGTTTTGTAGTATTCAATATATAAAACATCCTGTGAATAATGTAGCACCTGTAGACTGTAATATGTTCTCTTATAGCGTTGGTCCATATAGCTGCAGATCTATCAAAGTGTGCACTCTAGTGGCTGACTTACAGAAAAGCTACAGAAAAGCTGAAGGCCCACTGCAAACCATGTCTCAATTCAAAACTACATCATAATTATACACAACTTTTGAGTACTCAAAAATGTCATTATGCAAACTAAAACAATTGATTTCTGAGTGCACTATTGCACAAAGAAAAAAAAGAAGTTGATCAATCGATTAGTCGAACAATTTTGATAAACAATGGATCATTTTAGTTGTTTAATCAGGCTGACATGGAAAATCTTCACCAGTTTCAGCCTCTCAAATGTGAAGATTTGTTGCTTTTCTGTTTCTTTGGCTGGGCTCTCAGGACAAAACAATTAATCATTAATTAAAATAATAACTAGTTGCAGCCCTAAAACTGTTCGGTGGTGACAGCACCCTGAAGATCTTTGAAAACAAAAAAACCTAAGTATTAATTCTTGTCTTTGAGAAATTCTGGCTTTAATTCAGCAGTGTTTGGCAGCCTTTTTCCTTAAGGGACCCCTTTTCTATATCATACATATTTTATGGATATTTCATATCATATTCAATGCATAACAATAACAGTACAGAAAATATGATAAACTCTACAATTAACCCAAATAGTGAACGCAATAACTGCAGGAAGTTTGTGTAAAATGTGCGATTTGGATGAATTTAGATCAGATAATTTCCTGTGAATATTGCATCAGAGATGAGTTTTCCTGGCATTTTTAGGAACTTTTAATACAAATCTGTCTGTATTGTGTATTTATTTATTCATTTTTTAACAATCAGACATACTTAACAGACACATTTTTAAGTTTATATTTTAAATAACTAAAACAATTAATTAAAAGTAAGAATTTCATTTAGATTTCTTCATAGAAATAAATGCTGAGATAAAGGCCAACTGTACATATTTATGTTTTTTAAAAAAAGTTGTCATAAACCCCTTAAAATCAAGAAGGCCTCGCGACCCCCTGTGAAGCCTTTGCGACCCCTAGTGGGGGGTCGGGATCCCGTGCAGTCAAGTATATTGATCTGTTGTATACCGATTGTGGGTATAGTGAAAATGTATATTTGTATTTATGTATAAATTAGTGTGGAGTTTGGAGACAGCACCAGTACAATCATTCATCAGATCCAATCAAAAGTCACAAATGGCTCAGTGATTCCACAGAGAAAGTACATTAGTTTTTAAACAGCATTTATTTAGCTTTCTCCATACAATACATTTAATGTACAACAGCACATACTGTATTCTGAAATAACTCTCAGTATAAAATAGGGCTTCTACAATCAAGGTACAGTCATAAAATGCTCTGAGGGACATGACGACGACGGCAACAGTAAAACACCTTCATATAAAGCGCAGGATATTGAGAGAAGTGATTGTATTTGCCGAGCTGCTGCTGTGGGAAGCAGAACTTCACACCACACCTCTCAGAGCATCCGACATCCTGCAAGAACCCGTTTGTTTTTGTTTTTATCTCTTGGTTCTGGTTTCACAACTGAGGAGATTCCAAATGATGATCAACGCATAAGAATATGATCTATCACAACTGCTGAAAATATAACTTTTGGTAATATGAGAGGATAAAATCAGGCCTTGTTTGGATACTGAATATATACCAAGGTCAAAGCATACACCGGATTATGACTGCTAATCAAGCCTATATCTTTACAATCATATATTGAACTGTTTGTGACTGTAGCTGTAAAGTCTCTTGAGTGTTTTTCGGACATCAAACACTTAAACACAGCAAAAGTATACTGTACTATCACTGAAGCCACGAGAAAACCAGCTTATTTCAAACATGGTAAACATCAGCCAATTATAGATCGTTCTTAAAAAGGATTTGAATCATCTGCAGATGTGTATCAGAGCGCGCGTGGGCCTATATAGTGTCTATAAATGTGTCTTTAAATAGAATACACGTAACATTGACCAGCTTTTGTGTTAGTTTGCTATTACGTAGTGCTTCAGGTGTTGAATATACATTATATAACATGTCCAATTGGTATGAGAGAAGGCCTAGGTACAAGGAAACGTAAAAAGATAAGAGTCTGACTGAGAGGCCAAACAAACATCAGGAGAGAGAAAGGAGAGATTTGTCTCAAGTCTTGAGGTAAGCAATGTTTCAGTATAATGCCCTACAGACAATCATACAGTTACAATCATTAATTCTCTATGTACAAACTTCCTGATTTACATACACTGTACTGCTCCTCAGTTTAAAATTTAATGAAACTAAATGTGAGATCATATCCGTGGTTGGTGCAATTTTTGTTTTTAGAGGGAGGCGGGGGATCGGACTCCACAAAGCCTGTTTCATGAGGCGGGCGATAATGAACATTATGGCTATTTGAAGATGGCCTGTTTCCTCTTGCATACGTCACACATACTATCAAATATCTACAACAGTGCAAATTTTCCTGCTCAATCAAATACACTCGCAAACAACTGGCGAAACTACATCAGCTCATTTTTGAAGTTATAGGGTGAAGATGGCAACTATCTGGAGTAGATGTTGACGTAGAACATGTACATGCCTGTGTGTGTTTTTATGTGTGTATCCATTAGGCCTGCATGTTTTAGGGGAGGGTGTGGGGGGGGGGTCACATCAACTCTGTTTACCGCGTTACATGAATGGAGGAAGTCTACTGTGGCACGGTGGCTCAAATGGAAGAAAAGAAAAAAAAAAGGAAGCGAGGACAAACCAGCGCTCTACCCCACATGGCTCCACTGGATGTAGGCACCGTTTTTTTTAGTTTTTTTTTTTTTTACTGTTACCTTCTTAGAAGACAAGGTTGAGCTCAATGACGTGTCAAGCTTATCCCACATCGCTCCGAAACATACGCCGGGCCACCTAAACGTGTGTCTACTACTGAAGGAGGCTTTAATGCGAAATAAATGTGCTATAGTAGTAACAGTTTGCGCACCCATTGACACTACGGACTGTAACTGAGACGTGACATCAACAAGCTTTACGAAGAGGAGGAGGCTATAGGATGCTACAGTACTAGTGCTACCTGAACATGCTACAGATTGAGACTACGACGATGGGAGACGGTTTCACATTAGCACAGAGCAGGAACCAGCTTTGCTGAGGAGCTCTACCCATCCCAGGCCACAGAGCCGCTAACTCCAGCTGTGTCCTGAACCTGAACCAACATCTGGTTACTTTTTTTCTTGAAAAGCAACCCAAAGAATGTGTTTGTTTCTTTGTTTTGGGATAAATCTAGTCCTCGGAAATGTTATGTACCATTTTTAAAATGACAAAAGTAGTACCGTCTTTGCAGCTTGATGGATCAAGTACTTAGTAAAGCTGGCTTATTGTGTGCAGAGGAAAGCACCCCATCTGTAGTCAGTTCCTGTCATACGACACACACACACATACACACAAAAACACTCGCTCGCACAAGCGCACAAACCCTGAAGTTAGGAACGATTTTCTATCGTCACACAGCACTATCGTTTTGATTATCATTGAGTGAGAGCTGGGATTGCATACTGTACCATACGTCTCCGAGGAGAGGCACCCTTCATCAATATCAGCTCATTCATTTCATTTCACACACAAGCCGCACGCACACTGGAATAAATTTTTAACTGGTCAAATAAAATTACAATCACATGCTTTATAACGGAATGTAGAGAAAGCTCATACAAGACCTTCGACTTGAGCCGGGACCAAGCGCACAGACTCTGTTATGAAGTGTCTCCTTGGCTTTTAACCGCGAAAAAGATTTTCAGACGTTCCGGTGAAATTTAACAACCCTTCTCACGGCCACTCAGCCATCTGTTTAATAACAAAGTTCTGCTTTTATACATAACTGTGAAGTTATGACAGCTGTCCCTTCAGAAAGGACTAAAATAGTTTTGTTTTTTTTAAATTATTTAAAATATATTCCCCCTATATTAAAGAGGGAGCTCTGGACCTAGTCTATCAGACCCCTGGCAACACGAGTACACCAAACGACTGGCTATACCTCCACACATCTGGACTGGAGTGTCCATTCTTTCACATGATTTCATTCACGCTCTAATAGAGAATGCAAAGTGATCAGACCTTCAAAGTCTACTGTGTGAGATATTTGAGAACAGCATCTACTGGCAATTTCTGCTCCCCCCCTTAAAAAAAAAAAACCTTCCCGGGTTTTCTATCTGCCGCTCTCTCCACTTGTGCTGGGAGATAACCTGCTTCTGTTTGCCCTGTAGCAGGTTTCATTTCTCCGTTATCGCCGTAAAGTTAACAGAGCGTTCAACAATATGCATTATGAGCGGTTAAGAGTGCTCGTGCGATGGAGCTGTTATCTTGGAGCGACGAGCCTGTTAAGATGCTCCCCCCTCTGCAATGTGTTGACATACCCTGACTGAGAGACCCTAGGGGACACAAGTGTGTACGTTTTGGACTTCTAGGCAGGTAGAGTTTAACCGCAAGAATTTGGCAGCTTTCAATTTGGCTACTAAATTCACAGAAAAGTGCAAAACAATCACTTTGTGTTTCTGACCTGCATCAGCTCTTTATATTTAACTGCTCTCTGTTTTAAAAAAAAATAAATTAATCATTAATAAAAAAAAAAAAAAAATCAAATATAACTCTGAAAGCTTAATCTGATCAAAGTGCAGCACCCCAGCGTCAGTGGAAGGAGGGGAAGTGTTTGAATAGGTTCAGATAGCAGGTCCTAGATCAGGGACTGGTGGGGTTCTAGCTCTCTGAGAGTAAAGCCACTCGCACATACCGTGATACTCACAAATAGGATTGCTCACACACACACACACACACACACACACACACATACACACACACACGCGCACACATACACTCACACACTCACACAGAGTCTAGCTTAGATGAGTCTGGCCTCTCCCTCCATGTCTGGCGGTAGATCACACACTCCTGTGAAGTGCATCTCCTTCCCCTTGCTGCCCTGTCCCGTCCCGGCTCTGGCCCCCAGGCTGGGAGAGGGCTGTTGGGCCTGGGGGTCTGGCGACGTCCCACGGGGGATTCCACCTGCCCGCCTCTCTTTCAGGAAGACCTCTAGTCGGCGCAGCATCTGCTTGGGGTTCTTTTTGGCAAACAGCTCCACTTCTGCAGGGTTGGAAAACACAGAAATGGTGGGACTCATGCCGGGACGACAATCTGTGTTTAACTGTGAGCGTTGAGTTCAATGCATAGACCCGTGACTCATGCTTTAAAGGAAGAGTTCGACATATCTGTCCATAAAATATGAAGCCAAAGCCAGCAGCCAGTTTAGCTAATTTCCCCGTTTCCTGTCTTTGTACTAAGCTTAGCTTCATATGTAACGGACAAATATAAAAGTGGTATCTTCTCCTTTAACGTTCAACCTGATTAAATGTGGTTGATTGGTTAGAGTTAACAGACGCAGAGCGAAAACATGTACAGTTAAAAGAATACTACAACAATTTAGTACTCCTGTAACATTGTTGGACTCAGGATGGATAGTTAAAAATCTAAACTGATGCAGTAGAACTAGAGATACTGTCTTTTTCATTTCACACATTCTTTCTTATTTGTCAAAACGAAGCAACTCGACCGCCAACAGTTCTTGGATAATCTGGTGTATTATGATAGTAATGACTAATGTAGCCTCGATCTGATAGCCTCAAACAAAGATGATGATCGGGCTACAGAGGTCTGGTAAGCTTTCTTCTTTCTAACTCCACATCCACAGATTTGTTTTTATATTCAAACTTGTAGTATCCAGACCCGAGCAACGCTGACTCTATCCCGATCCCTTGAGACAACTGATCTGATTTCAGGCAGCTCCCTCTGGAGCCAGAAAAGGCTTTATACAATTGTTTTCACATATGCAGTGGTACTCCCCAAGGCCTGGAAACAGACTACGATGTGTAAAATTGGTGGAGTGCCCCTTTACTGATGCATCATCATATTAAAAATAAAAATAAATAAGGAGAAACATCCAACAATTTCACTACAATACAATGCATCTGCAACAGAGTGATCGATCTTCTCATTACAAATGAATGAACCGGCATGATTTCAGAGCCGTTTTCTTTACCTTTTAGTACAAAGCCAGAGTCAACGATGGTCTTCTGTTGGGTCTTCCACAGTTGGTACAAGTGCAGATACGTGGCAACGTAGAACTCGTTCAGCACGCCAACCACTTGCTGACGACGATTGCACTCCCTGGCGTGACGGAAGACAAAGCATTGGTGACAAATAGACAGCAAGCCACACGCATACTCAAGACGATACAGGAACGCTGAGGACCGGTGACTCACTTGGACAAGGCTTCCTCTCTGAGTACTTGCAGAGCGATGCGGGTCATGTTGATTGACATCACACTGAATGGAAAGTTCTAAAACAGAGAAAATACAAATATAGGTCCACACGGAGTACTTAAGAGGGGCCACAAGAGCAAGGCCTCAAACAAGCTTGTCTTGTGGCTGACTTTATTGATCCCTGAGGGGACATTTTTTTTCGCTTTAGTTTCCTCTGCAGGGAGGACAAAGGTCAGGGTCAGCTACAAAGTAGCATGCCTGGAGTGGGAGGTCCTTCTCTGAAGGATTAATGAAATCTGATTCCTGAATAAAACGTATGCACACATTAGCCGACTACGGCATGAGTAAATGTGAGCTGGTGATACCTGTGTAGGGTGTTGTGATAACTTGTAGATGTCTCTAGCCAACGGTAGAGTCTCTGGGTCCATCACAAAGTACAGCGTATGCATCAGTCCCAGGAAACCAGTGCCACGTAGGTCAGTGGCTGGGTCTGTACCTGCAGTACGGAAACACAAACAAACACAGAGACGATGCAACAGCACATTGAGTCATGGTGTTTCCTTATTTTTTGGTGTGAATACTGTCAATAATTTTGGATACAGATTTTCTCTTCAAAGATAAATATTATAATATCACACAGAGACTTCAGGCCATTTCTTTCAAATAATGAATGCATATATTTAGAGAAGCATTTAATGCTGCAGAAATACCATGTGTTGCGTTGACCTTTAATAATGAACCTTAAAATCTCTTGCCAATTAAAAGCTATAACATTGTGAAATTAAAGAGCAGTTCACTAGCAAGTTGAATTTAATATGAACAATCACAGACTAGAACTGCTGTATCTATAGCGAAGGAGTGTACAGGTGTGTTACCCTGAAAGCCGATGTTTTCCCAGTGCGCACCAAAGCGAGGACAGTCCAGCCTGCTGCCAATCAGCCTCTTATAAATGGTCTGGAGGACACGCATGTGGACTGTTTGGCCGTTGTCCACGTGGCCTATAGAAAACACACAAATATGCAGAAGTGAAACTCAGCGGTTTATTAGAAACACTCGAGAGTTTCACACATGGCGGGATGATTACATAAACGGGCCCAGCAAACACACACTCACACTGTGCGATGGCAAAGACCAGATCCCTCTCCTCCAGGAGCTCCCTGTGCAGCCGTGGCGGTCCAAAGAGGAAGTGTGTGATCGCGGCCAGACCTGTCCTGCGAATGGTTGGCTGGATGTTCTTCTACGGAGGAGGAGGAGGGTGGGGGTAGAAATACAATACCACTTTAAAATTATAGTTAGAGCTATCAATCATCCACTTGATTCTTATTTGAATATCTATATCATAATGACTAGATTTCAATCCAGTAAATTCTTTATTTACTTCACCGACAAGTCTTTATTTGAGAAAGGTCTTTATTTCATCTTCATTTACAAATGTCCATTCTTTCAAATTTGCTCTTCTTTGCTGTGTTAATTTGCTGTTGCTTGTGTCTGCTTTTAATGCAAACTTTCACAATAAAATGCTTTCAGCAGTTCCCTTCTCATCCCTGAGAAGCTTTTACTGGGAATTTATCAAACGCAAAGTGTGCATATAGTAAGACGACGTGTCACTGGATGTACATTGTGCTGAATTTAGCCTTTATTTGTTCTAAAAAAAACGGCTCCTCCTGCTATTATCTGGCCATTATTGAAATATCAGCTTCTAATTTGAGTATTTTTTGGTATGCGGTGTTCCTTACCAGCAAGTCCCCGAGGTCTGTGGTCTGGAAGTACTGCAGGGCTTCATTGAAGGAGATGAGCGGGGTTGGGTTGGAGTCCTCAGTGAGAGCTGAGGGGATATTACACAAAAGGTTATTCTTTTTAGAACAGCAACAAAAATCAACGAAGCCGTCGTCATCTTGATGAAAACAGGTGAAACAGCAAGACGCATCTGACCTGGTTGGACGTTCTCCAGAGCCTCCCACTCCTGTCTGGCCTTTTCCAGCTCCACATTTTCCTCTGTTGAGATTTAAAAAAATAAGTTAAGAAAGCAAAATAATACACCCAACTCTTATCACACAATCTCACACGCGCACACAAACTTCACCAGAAGCACTGCCAGGGGATCTTCTCAGCCAATGGGATGTGGTGCATTGGCCGACACCCATCCAGTTCATCCTGAGTCATAAATCCTTCCTGTCTAACAGACCTGCATCACTCAGAGTGCCACTGAGACCCTGTGCTTCCTCCAAGCAGGCAACCTGCACCCCCAGGGAGGTTTTACCTGCAGCAGCTGCCTGGTATCTAGGATACACTGTCTCACATTCCTGTGGGAAGAAGATGTGAGACAAAAGAGAGGTTGTGTGAGAGTATGTGTGTGTGTGTGTTACCTGCAGGCTGAGGCTGGTCACCTCCGGCTGCCAGGGTCTGCAGGAGACCGTTCTGCTTCAGTGCTGAAATCTGGACAATTACCAAATAATGCATTACATTACGTTCAAAGAGGGACACGTTGGTTGCAGTGAGATGCTAAGAATGAAATGTAATTACCGGCAGGGATCTGAGCGGTGCGTTGCCGTTGGTGTGGTCTTTGACATTATGACTAATTATCAGTCCGTTCATGACCTGCAGAGACAAAAGTTTGAATTGTCAATTTCTAAATAAAATAAAAATAGATAGATCAGCGAGAAGTGTTTTTTTTTACTCACAGGCTTATGGTTGGAGTGTCCATTGGTGATATCCTCTAATGGTTTACATTCATGGGACAAACCATTCAGGCCCTAAGCAACACAGAGCAGATGCTTCAGACATATACGAGATGTAAAAAATAGTGCAGCTTTCACTGCTTTTAAGACTCATTATCATGGCACGCTTCTTTATTTTCTCATTTTGTGGTAGTTCTGGCAATCCCTGAAATATAAAACCTGTGAAAAATATTTAGCACAACAAGCCAAATAAAATCTCAGAGATGTCTCAGAAGTTGCACACTTCACTTTTTCTATTTTGCTTCCTGTGTTGGTAGAATTAGGTAGGTAGATCCGGTAATTCAAGGGTGCACTTCCTGTGAGGAAAACTGTCCCTGCCCTGTTGCGCTGCATCCAGCGTAACAGGGGACACACTTATCCAACTGTTTACAGAAGAAGCAATACACAAGGATAGAAGCCAGGGAGCAATAAGTAATGTTACGGCTAGAAAACCAAGCCGGGGATAAGGGAAATGCCCTGTCAGCTGCCACCATAGTAACATGCCAAGCAAGCCAGAGCAGAGATTACAGCTGAAGCAGAGGGCCGACTTTTGACCTTAGGCCTTAATTTAAACACATGTGACAGAACTGCTTAAACAAATTAGCTCTTAATTGTTTATCATTCAACAATGTGGGACAGCTTTTATCCCTGAGGAGTCACCCTGTATCAGTGTAGCAACAGTGGTAAGACAGCACCTACTTTCATTCTGTTGATCAACACAGCAGGTGTTGCTTTCTGTTTTAATGGTGTTAAGTTGCTGTAAACCCAAACACTGAAATGAGATTAAACGGTTAGAAACTTTAAGATCAAAGGTGAAATAACATTACCTCAGTGTGGGATGTGACATCAATGTCTTCTTCCATTGCATATGAGTGTGTTGGCTGGCGAGCGTGTTCCTGATCCTGGCCTCTAAAGGCTTCTGTAGACATGGACTGAGATGGGCTGAGGAGCTGATGCGAGGACCACCATGGTTTCTGTAGTGCACATTTGTAGTGACTGCAAGTATCTTTGCTTTCCTCCTTTCCTCCTCATATACACAGAGAACTCAACGTCCACAGTCACCAGTAGGATTTCCCAAAACTGTCACTGGCAGAAGAAATCCATATTGTGCACATCGTATTCTGTGCAATAGCGATGATTGTGTAGTTTTGATGGCAGCTTGGTTTTATTAGCTACTCTAAAGTCTAACCATGAGTGTGTCCGCTGACAGGAACAGTGCAGGTATCAGTCTGCAAGAGCTGACAGGAGGAAAAGGCGATCCATCAATGCACAAGTTTCCTGGAAACCTGCCTCCTTCCTCTCCTCCGCAGATCTGCCTGACCAGTGGGTCCGCTCCTCAGCCCCATCACACGTACACAGAAGCTGGATAATGACATTGCTTTTCAGGGCTGGGCTTTCCCCGACCGAGACACTTCATTACTTTGGCACTCGAGACAAATCCAGTACGCACCTAGGGGCACCAGTTCAATTCACTCGCACCAAAGCTGCGTTATGTCTTCAGCCTCATATGAAACAGCAGCACACGTCCAAAGTAAGAAGTGAAGGTGTCCGGTGAGATGTGGGTCATGGATAGAGTTCTTGTAAGGTCAGAGTCCTGAGGAGGGGCTGTCATATGTACACACTATCTGAAAACTAGAACAAAAAGAACGATTAAAACTACACAAAGTTAGTAAACGTCTGTCTGTAAGCAACACACAAATCAAATATTAGATTAGTAAACGTCTGTCTGTAAGCAACACACAAATCAAATAGTATTGTCAAAATTGATAAAAACAATACTATGAAATAAAAAATATTAGCTGTATTGTCACAAAATGTCCCATATTATAATATTTTCTTTGTATGTTATTTTTTGGCAGAGCAACCTAAATTCAGTGGTGTAAAATAAGTACATTTAATATACTTAAATACAAATTTGAGGTAGTTGTACTTTACTTGAGGCCATGCTACGTTATACTTCTACAACACAATTCACTTTTTACTTCACTACATTTATTTGACAGACAAATTTTGAGTTTTTTTTAACCTTAAATACGTATAGAAATGATTAAAATAAATTTGTCAGATGACAGTGGTCTACTGTAACACATCTTTGACAAACATTCTTAAAATATGTGACATTAAAGTCCCTGCAGAGTGCATGCAATGTCATGAAAAAAATCACAAATAATAAGAATAAATGCAACTTGACAGTGGTCTGCAGCTTTGACAGCTACAGTAGCAACCATCTAGCTACAGTATCTGTTGCTAACCTCCAGCAGCAATATGTCAGCTAGCAACCCCGCAGGCACAAAGACGCAGCTACAGCTCCTTCACACAAACCCACTAACCTACCTGCACATATTGCATGCAAGCTCGGCCACAATTTTGCAGCAAACAAGCTAAACAATGTATGCAATGAATATGCAGCTTGATAAAGTAGTTGAGAGGAGGCTAACAGCAGAGAAAGACAGCTGTCAGGCTAACTAACGGTGCTAGCTGTGTGTAGCTCTGCTGAACTGTAACTGATGGAGGTCTGTGTGTCTAAATCACACAGCTCCGTGCGGATTAATCTGCTTCTGTCTTTAAGGTGTAGTTAAGTAATGCTAGATAACATTGCGTGTTGAGGCTTGTCTGATTATATTATGCGATAAGAAGCGTTTTAAAAAGTACCTCTTACTGTTTCTCCAATCTCAGCTTCCCTTCCCCCGTCCAGTGGCCAGCGGTAATTCACAAGTGCATCATGGGAGTTGTAGTTTTCCTTGTCGGACTGTAGCTTCATTACGTCATTGCTCTCAATTCAATTCAATTCAATTCAATATGCTTTATTGATCATGACTGTCAAGTGAACAGTACTGCCAAAGCGTCAATTCAATAATAAATAAAAAAATAAAAAAATTACTTATTTTATTATTATTATTATTTAAAATTAATAAATAAAAATACACATATATACAATTCATTAAGCAAATTACAATATATAGATATTTAAAAAGAACATAGATAGATAGATAGATGGATAGATAGATAGATAGATAGTAACTTTATTGATCCTGAGGGAAATCCAAGTTTCCAGCATCACAGTTCAATAGTGCAAAACATGTTAGTAAAAAGGCAGTAAAAAAGTTAGTAGTGTAAAGTACAAAGTATAAAAAATATACCAGATATAAAAATACAAGGAGATGAAGAAAACTGTTAAAACTGAATATAGTGCAGGGTGACAGCTGTGATACACGACTATTAAAAAAGTGAATATAGTGCAGAAGAGACTGTTAAAACTGAATATAATGCAGGGTAACAGTTGTGATACACGACTATTAAAAAAGTGCAGAAGAGACTGTTAAAAATGAGTATAGTGCAGGGTAACTCCAGTAGCTTAGTCTAAACTGCACTGTATGCATTATTATCTGTCCTGCAGACCGTCCTCTTTGTCCCATGCATGTAAATGGAAGAAAACAATAAAGAAGTAATTAAAGTTTGTTGTGTCAATAAAACAAACAAACAAATAAAAAACAATTAATAACAATATATTGTAATATCAAAGGATAAATGTAAAAAAAAAAAAAACATGAAGTAGAGGAGAAAAATAAAAGGCAGAGTGTGAGTTACATCTATTATGTGTTGTTGTGGTGGTTGTCTCTTAGGCTGTGACATGCATTGACATATCCTGCAGCTTCTATGGCGATGACACTATTTCCTCCAAGTAGATGTTGTATTTTATTAGAGGGAATCAAAATCTTGGAGTTTACATTTCATTTTTGTAAAGATTTTTTTCCTAATTTCTTCACATGTGCTACATTGTAGCAGGAAATGTTGCTCTGTCTCCACCTGTCTCTGTGGACAGAGCTGACACAGCTCTCTCTCACACACACAGTATAGGCTCAGAGAGCAGGGAGCCTGTGACCTCCTTTTCTATCTGGCTGCACCTCCCTTCAGCACAGATTCTTTGCTTAAAATACAGTAAAGAGTTTCAGCTTTTTCTCTGACAACATAATTAGGATTATATTAAATATGAAAAAAGCCTATTAATATTGTTAATATTGTTTTTTTAAGTTAAAGCTGCATATATTTTTTATTTATTTTATGTTTTTTATTTGTTTTTATTTGTTTTGCACAATTTAAGACAATACAACATAACAAAAAAATAAATCTTCTATCAGTCCAAACATGTTTGTGCATTGGATTGTCAGAGTTGTATTAACAAAATTCATAAATAAAAAAAAAAAGCTGCAGTGGGTAGAAACTGAGCAAATATGATTAAAAGAAGTTATTTTTTATGAAACACTATATCCTGACAGTAGTGCATGAGACAGGTAATCTGAAAAAAAATCATGTGCCTCTGTGGCATCTACAAGATTTCACAGACCAGAGGAAAACAACCAATCAGAGCCAAGCTGGAGCCTTGCCATCTCTGAGCAGCTGTCAATCACTCGCGAACTCTGATAAAACGGTCAAACTAGGCAGCGCCGATCAAATTTGAATTAATATTCTGTTAATGTAATGCCTATTTCTCGCCTCAAATGTTTTCAGAAACATCTTGTAGTGTACTGTTTAGCTGTAAAATGAAAAAGTTTGTGATCCGGCAGCCATGTTGTGATCTGTTGAGGAAATACCAAGCACCGCCCACCAGCCGGAGAACAGCCAATAGGAACGCTCTCTCTCTGAAATGACCTGTGATTGGTAAAGTCTCCCGTCACAGGCTGGATTTTTTAAAGCCTGAAAACAGAGCCATGAGGAGGTGCAGAAGTCTAGTTTTCTCTCAGAACACTTGAATTACAATATGCTGAAAGGTTATTATGGATTTATTGTCCAATGATGCCAAAAATATATTGCCTACTGAAGCTTTAACCCCCCCAGAAAGTTTATTAGAAACAAGATTGTGCATATATTTCCCCCCGACACACAAAAAAATCTAATGTTTGGGGGTTGTATTACAGTCAAGGACATATAGATGGAAACTGGATGAAAAAAAATAAAGATTTAATGAGGGCTGTCATCATTCAATGACTGCCAGATAGCTTGTTTTGTCTTCCTGTTCTTATTACACAACTTATATTACACACTGGATGGATATTTTTCCCTTCCCTACCCCAGAAATTTCTCCGCTCTACTCGTTACACAAATAATGGAACAAGATCTCCGAGTGGCTACAACTCTCCTCACATCTGCTTATGTTCAGATTTTGAGGGATTTCAAGCAGATGTCAATTATTACTCTCTGGAACATTCTTTCAAGGAAAAAAAAAATGTTTGTTTTTGCATTGCACAAGGCAGCCCCTTGGAACTATTCTGCTAAAGTTTGTTTTATTTAGAGCACACTGGAGTAAGGATCAACCAAACTGTGCATTTTTGTCTTCGGCCTAAATTCTCAGAATGATTATGAAACAGGACAGGTCACAGGTCACATCCTATTTCACCTTCACCTTATAGTCTAGTCTACACTTAGCATGCCATAATTAAATAATTCTGTAGCAGCGATGGTGAATATCTTGCAGCCAGAAAGTGAGACCTCTACTCTTAAATTGAACTAATCCTGGCCCCTGTATAGTCTGCATTATACATTCAAAAATCAGTTGCTACAAAACATTTTGGATCGACACACAAAATAGGTTACACAACTGGCAATAATGGAGGACAGACTTCCTGTTTGGGATGAAATCCACCGTTACTCGATCTTAGGGAATGTGCTGCTGGCTCGCTGCTGGGCTCCTCACACATCTGAATGGCCAAACACCTGCTCATTCTGGCAAACTGTCAGTCTGAAAACCCGTCGAGGAACCGGTCAGGCATTTTGTTATGAACTACATTTCTCATAGTTTTTAAAAAAGAACCTTTTAAATCTCCTCCCTGTCAAAGTGGAATCAACGAATGATGTGTTTTCAGCTTTGCTTGCGTAATTATTTCCCTGTGGGAGTAGAATTATTCAAAGTCTGTGTGACCAAGTATGTTTTTTATTCTATCTTCTTCGTTAAGCATGACCATTGAAATGTTTTATGAGCTTTTATTCGTGCATCAGGCCAGAGTAGGACAGAGTAATCATTCTCCAAATTGCTTTTCCGACAGCATAATAAAAGCATAAAAACATACAATCACTTTGCAATCGTTTATTGGCAGTCATTGTGATGTAATGCGCAACATCAATAAATAAAACATTGAAATAAAAGTGCAATTTCACAGCAGAGGGAGGAACAATAACAGGGGGTGTTATCAGAAGGAAACAATGTGCAGTTTGTGACTCTGCTCACACTGACTCAGTGTGTCAGAAACAATCAATGTGTATACTGTATGTAAAATCTCATTTTCTATATTGAGAGGGGGGCAAGATAAAACACACATTTGCCAATTGAAACCAACATTTGCGCTCACATTTTCCTAAGATCTCAGACAAGCATCATCTTCATCTGATCTCCGTATTAATACACTCTGGATTCTCATATTGTTTCAGCAGTTATAAGCTGACTCGTATGATTTCTTAATGAGCACGGGCTGCTCCTCTGCCACTGTTGAATGAGCGCCCTGTGCCAAAGCTCAAGAGAGCGTCTTGTGTCAGCAGGCGTGAGCCATCTCCATAGAAACGTTATTAGCCATCCTTTGCCTGAGGTGGTTGGCGAAGTCCACCTGCGTCTGAGAGAGCACTTTGTTTATGATCGTCTTCGGGATCCAGCCCTGCAGGCGACAAAGACGGTGTTAGATTGGGAATGATTAGATACTTTACACAGTTTTTAGTTCTTGAATACATTTCAGTGCAAATCAGTGTGGTTACCTTTAGATCTATACTTAGTAACCAGGTGAACTTGGTCTTATTTGGGTCTTCAGCACAGGGCTTCATGACAATACAGGTAGGCCCATTCTCCGCTCTGAAAAAAATGAAATGATCAATGTACAATATCAATTTAAATGGCAGGTATTCCCATAAACACATCCATTGCACACAAATAGTCTGATCCTTTGAACATAAATGCATCACAGCAAGTAAATGATTTGAGCTCACCTCACCACCCCCCTCTGCTCGGGCATTTTGGCATGCTGAGTAGACATCCCAGCCAGGAAGCAGGCGGAGCCCCGGCGCTTGGCACAGCGGACGCTGACAAAGTCCCTCGCTCCCACCACGTTGCCGGGCGTCGCCGCAGAAACCTCGTGGGTGACCATTGTGTCCTGGCCAATCTTTTGAAGGATCTGTGGGACCCCAGTGTGAAAATCTAACAGTGTTCTCAGATAAATCATGTTATTGGTTGTGAAATGTGTAACAGAATCTAAAAAGATCCCTGTTCATGTTCCAACCCCCAGTGCTGCCTCTCTCTTACCTTGACCTCTTTGACATTAGGGTTCCACTCCCCCATTCGCTCCATTTTTCCCACCAGCTCCTCGTACAGATTGTCAGAGTGTTGCTCCAACATCACCTCCAGCTTGAACACCTTCCCGATGTCTGGCAGCACCTTGCTCAGGACTTTGTCTCCGTTTGCCTCAGGAGGGTGGTAAACAAGTATTAGAAGTGTTTACATTTGATAACATAAAGTGGATAATGTCACATTCTCATCGCTAGAACCAAACCTTCGATCACAAAGTGGCAGCAGCTATAACTTTTGAATGAATTAATACTTCAGTGAAATATTCTTCTATTCTGTGTCTTGTCTCAATACTCACGGCCACAGTTTCAACGGTCCAGCCGTCCTGTTCGCTGAGGATGCTGATGGCCTTCTGCAGTGCATCCTCTCCTTGCTTCACATAAGACATCTCCTCCACGCTGTACCCCTCCTCTGCAATCCGAGAACCTAGAAAGTAAAACATGCCGGTCAAACTATTATGTTTCTATATTTTTTAAGTGTTTGGCACTCCATCCTATCTGTCTCAATGTGTAACAACTCACTGAGGAGGGAGCTTCGTCGGCGGACCTGGCTGATCCAGTTATTGGTGCCATGACCTGCCAGTCTGTTCAGCTCATGGTGAATGGCCACCATGGCGTTCTTCCTCAAACCTGTGAGACGGAGGCAAAAAGTAAATTTTTGAGCATAAAGTAAAACAAGGAGAAAACCAGGCAAGGATGTCTAAACACGACTCACCTGTCATGTTCCTCGTGTGCCGATAGGAGATGCCAGCACACAGTTTGAAGGTTGCAGGCAGCATTTTTCTGTTATAGGAGTTTCTTGCAGTTATTAGAGAACTGGAAAAGTGTAAAAGCAAGCTTCACAAGTTGGCTGAGTGGTAGAACTTCTTGAAAGATGTGAACCAACGTGCTGCAGAGAGGACTTGGATTTCTATCTGTGGAGGTTTGAACGCATCTGTATATATATCAGAGCACTGACCACAAGGCCGCCGGGCTATCACTACGTAGATAAACACATACACACACACACACATTACCTCACTGCCCCAACGGCCATGTCGCCAAGGTTGACTGGCGGACACGACGAGCATGTCTCAGACTCTCACAGACACTGTGTCAGATAACGTCCAGTGCCCGGAGCCCACACACACACGCACACTTTCCCATACCCGTGGGTGAGAGACAGCCTCTCTTCAGTGATGAGAATGCCTAAGTAGGGAGGTCAATGGGAGAGACTCTGAGTGACTCATCCATCCCTTCATGGTCCATTACAGCTTAAACACTCATTGGAATTTAAGGGCAAAAAACCCCCGTTCATTTTGTCTTGTTTCTCCCCCGTAATGATTGATATCTCAGTGTGAACTAGAAGCATATCTCTAGTGTCATTATCACTGAGGGGAAATGACCATTAACCCTAATGTTCTATTCGGGGCCGTTGAGACTTCAGGCTCCCTTTTACAGCCAAGAAAACATACTTAACACTGTTTTATCACCTTGATACTTGTTAATTTGATGAGAATTAATTAGAAACATGATGTTGAACTGAGACAGCTACAGAAATAGACACATTTCTTCTGTTTGGGGAGACTCCAGCTGCAAAACATGGTTAAATGCAATGGATTTTCATATGCTCTATATCAGTGATTGGTATTGACAGTACCGTTTGGATTTCTGTTGTTAGAGCTTTACAACATTAATTGTTCATAAAAGGCAGTCGTATTAACACCAACATAAGTCACACCACTATGTAGACTAACATACGTCTTTGTCAGTGAATTATTTTTTGGCAACAAAAGAAATATTTATATTTAATAATATTATTTAATAAATAATATTTAATATTTTTTCCTGTAGTAAACATGACATAATTTTATTTTTTGGTGTATTAACAATGTCACTAACATAATTCATCACCTCCAGCAAATGTGTGAGTGCAGTTTATGTTAAAGAGAGGAGTTGCCAGGTCACCCAGTCAGTATTTTTTCCCTCATATTGGGTTTTAAAGGACCAATGTGTGACATTTCTTGGGATCTACTGTATTAGAAATGGAATATAATATTCATAACTGTGTTTTCATGAGTGTATAATCACCTGAAACTAAGAATCATTGTGTTTTTGTTTGCTTAGAATGCAAACACTGGCTCTAGAGAGAGCCTTTTGCATTTTTACGTTACCTGAAGGCCACCGTAGTTCTCTCCGACACGCTTGTGAAACTGCGGTAATGTGAGCTGCAGAGTGCAAAACCATGGTAACGCTAGCCGCCATCTGACTTCCGTTGCTCTTAAAGTAATGTTATTATGGTGAGGATGGCCTCTGAGCGAGGCGAACGGCGTAACCACGGTTTTGTACTCGGTTACCGCAGTAACCGTTACCGCAGTCTTGGAAAGGTAGGAGTGGGCGGAGGGGCACTCAGTTGGTTGCAATCTTCATCTACACCACTAGATGCCACTAAATCCAACACACTACCTTTAACAAAGTCAGAAAAAAATATATATTGTATACTAAGTTCATATTTTTTGCAGTTTATTGTGAAGGAGCAGGCGGGGATGACATGTTTTGTTCAAGGACATTTTGACACTGTTGGTGGACACTTTTACAAATTGAACCTGTAGTATTTTAGTTAAGAAGTGTCTCCTTAAACACAATTTTTTAATCTTTTGTGTGTCATATTTGGATACCTATGTTTTCTTATTTGCAAAAAGATAACAGTCATGTTATCATGTACACCACAGTATCAACCTACCCTGTAAAAGTAAAGGTTAAACAAACCCACCTAATGGTGATTCAGTATTGTTCAAGAGCAGCCCTGTCACTTTTTCCATGGCGGTTAGACTTGTCAAACACATCATCATTTCATAATACCCACATCCACACATCAGACTCATTATTCTGTTTTCGGCCTCTCTGTCACCGAAATTGAATCACTCTTTGGATGTTTTTTCCAAAAGCTTGCTTAATCGTCCGATGGCGCAACTGTGATCTGTTAATAACATGTTTTATCAAGCTGCTCATGTGTTTTGACAACCTTGCTTACTCCGTCCGAGCACAATCCAAACTATCTAACAGCAATATTGCCTCAGCGAGCTGCACGTCAGACGTGCACGCAGAGTCAACAGTGCACACGACCAAAGGAATGGGAACCTGTCAAGAGAGAAGTAGGCCATCTGATTAGAGAAAATAGAAAACAGAAACACATTAATAAATCCTAAAGAAGACTGAAGTCACCTTAACCTGCAACCTTGCGTCCCTCTGGCTGGATGGCAGAATATCCATCAATCAATCGCTCTGGCCTTCTGCAGGGTGAGGTCTCTCATTTAATATGGGAACACACAAGGCCTCGTACTATCTGACCCATTACTCAGCCCTGTCTCTTGTACTGTAAAGCTCTCTTTTTATGAGACAAAGAATCAGAAGCCAAAGTGGGTCATTTGCTTGTTTCTAATGGCTCCCTATTTGACAAGAACAGCATTATGCTTTAATGAGCCTCAGTCCTGCTGCATGGGGCAAACTGCATCTCTCTAATGTGGATCCACACCGGTGACGAGGAACCTGGAGGAAGTTAAAGAGTCTTTCCTATTAAAAAAAGTATCTCTGAGAAGTAAGTGCCTTCCTGTAAGCACTTTAGCTTTTGATGTCCAGACAATGGAAGCATTACTAAATGATGATGTGTGTTACAGCTGAGGAGGCTTGCTGGATTTGATGATGACACTGGGACACAGAGGTTTCTTCTTTTACTCACATGTCACATGCATTACATTTAGTTTAGTTTGTGGCTTTGGGAAAATATCTTTGTGTCCATATAGCTCCTGTTATGGCTTCAGACTGCAGTAGTCACATTTATTCATATTTCTTGAAGTAGGCACATTTGTTTTATCCCAAACGATTCAGGCTTTCATTTGCAATATGATGGACTTGCAAAGGGTCACGACTCATATTGTTAACTTCATAATGGTGACTGTGAGAAAGAACTGGCCTATAACTTATTTTTTTTATCTATGGTGCATGAAGTAACGCAAATATCATGTTGTTGCACTATAGATGTAACGTTATTCAGTTAATAAATGTACCTGGAGACAATCTTGTATATTTTTGTACCATTGTGGATGTATTTGTGGGGGCCTCCTGTGGACAGGTGTTGTAAATTAGCATTTCAATATTAGCGCTTAAAGGGGATCACCACCTAAATTAAGAATTCCAATATGTTATTTCCATGGCCTAGTATAGTTCAATCAATATTCGTGAACATGAGCTACTCTCTCTCAAAGCCAGAAACCAGAGACGTAAGTCTCAAACTTATGATGTCATAGGGTATTAAGTCTGGAGCTGCTCCATAGACAATGAATGGGAGACTGATTTTGTGTTGTTTTCTTTTTTATACCCAAATGAGCTTTATTCTATTGTAGTGTTGTGAGCTGTGAAACAGAAAATGTTCCCATATACTCAGATCATTCCCGCTCTCAGTATCATCTGTAACATCTCTCCTATTCCTTGTCTATGGAGCAGCTCCACTCTTTATACCCGATGACATCACAAGTCTGAGCTTTATCATTGTAGTTTTTGGATTTGGGAGGGAGTTGTTCATGTTTACTATTATTTTTGGACTGTCTTAGACCACAGGAACAACATGTACAACAGTACATCTAGTCCTTGTACGTTACAGGGCTACTGTGATGTCCAGTCTCATACTGTAATAGGTGTCTTTAGAGGAAAGTTATAGTGTTTTGATGGAGGTATAGTGACACAAAGTGAGAATTTGGTACTAAAAACACTGATAACTTTGGAAAACATCCTCTTGATTTGTCATAATCTCATTTTGCATATGCCTCATATCAGTTTTGGTTGAATTTAGGAATATATTTTTGATGGATTTTGTCCCACATCTCTTACATTTAAATCACGTTATCTCTTTGGGCCATGATGGAAAAGAATGATTACTGCAGTCACGGACATGAGGGTGTTGTTTTAGGACAGACTTCAAAAAAATGTGAACCTATCCTTTAAATAAAATCAAAGTTATAGATTCAAAGCACACTTATAATTGCCTATAGGAGTACATGGTTATGGGGAAAGTCACCTATGACCTTGCTGTCACATATGGAAGTCATGTTTTTCCTAAATCTGTAAAATAGTAATAATTTAAACCACTGGGGCGTCTATGGCCAAATGTTTTTCTCTTGTTATTAAAGTATTGCAAATAAAAAAACTGCAAAACTATAGCAGTATTGTGTCACTATAAAGATGAGAGCTTTGCTGCCTACTCTTCCATGTACATGAGGATCTAATCTCTAATCATTTATTTGAATATGACATGTTGTGTGGTCACATGGACGGAGGACACAGAGACATAAAGAGACAGGCAAACTGTGGAGTACTCAAACTATAGCACAGAGTTTATTGGGACTTGAAGGACACAGTGGGTTTGGCTTTCACATGCACTCAGCACTTTGCTGTACATCACATTATAAGAAGGAGAACGCCCTTGTCGACTCTCTCCTCTCCTCTCCTCTCCTCTCCTCTCCATCCTTCGCTCCTCCTTCCAACAGAACTGTGAGTCTGTGTTGTATTGTGTTGACACGGCGTTCCTCGGCGAAACAAACAGAGCATGACAGTCAGGGAATAAACAAAGTGCTGATGTCTGTGTGGGCATTGTCTGGGAGATCATGCTAACAAGGAGGCACTTCAGTCTGATTCAGATTCTTTCTGTTTTTTTCATATTCAGAGAAAAGAAGAAAAACAGGCTTGCGTGAGATCTGTGAAATTACTGCGTGGACCAGCTTTCACTACCTCAAATAGGGAAAAATACCACATTCTTAAAACAAGCAGAAGAGAGTGAGCTCTTCCTCTCTTTTAATTGGCTGTGCTGCTGCGAGAAGGCAACTTCTTCGGATCTCCTGGTGGTCTTCATCCTCCTCTTCTGCTCTGGACCGATTCAAATCAAATTCAGCAGAGATAAACCTTTCACGTAGCCGTCGATACCCTGTGTGTTCGATTACGGTAGGGGCACGAAACAAGAGGAAGGCCCTTTAATTTTGTGAGAGCATGTTAAGGGGCCAAATATATATATATATATATAAAAACAACTGTACAGGTGACAACAATGGCTATGCAGCAATATCTTTGAAATGAAAAAAAGGCATAGGGAGAGCAAGAACACTTTAGATTGAGATGTAGAAAACAAGCGGTGCGTGACAATATCAATACAACAATGTGCCTTAATGATCAGAGGTAAAAATTCATTTGGTGAAGAAACAGCATGACATTTTTAAATTGTGCAACTTGGAAGTCAGGCTGAGTGCATGTGTTCCTCTCCACTCCACGGGGTTTGGGGGGACTGTGCAGAAAAAATTGAGCAAAAAAAAAAAAAATTCAAGATTTCTGTTTCTGTACAGCATATTAATTCCACATAATGTCAAATATAAAGTGACACTGTAAACCGAGGGAGACGTCTGCGTGTTGTACGGTAGGTATGGTAACATCAGTGGAATGAGGTATGCAGAAGCGAAAAAGGGAATACAGCTGTCCATACTTACACTTTGTCCATGCAATGAAAACACAACACGATTCTCACAATTCTGTCTGTGTATGTCTATCTGATTGTATGTATTAAGCAGTATGATATGTCTGCAGGCTCATATTTAGAGAAAGTGTATAAAACGGATCCTCCCAACCTTCCAAAAACCAATAAATCAACATGACAACAGTATCACAAAACTATAATCTTTGGCCTGAGTGTACGCAAGGCAAATGTACATTATGTGTTGAGGTTGCTGAGGTGATGTGTTCTGAATGTTAAGGAGTGAGCTGAGGTATGGGAGGTGGAAATGCAGAGAAAGAAATAGAGTTGTACAGACGGTGACACTCGGAAGGGTGCAGATAGATGGAGAGATACAGGCCAGAAAGTAAAAGGACTGAAAATGAGTGAAAAAGAAAATCTTTTTCTGGAAAAAAAAACATAAATTCACCAAGACCCCATCTTCTAATCCCTGTGGTGGTCTTTAATATACAGTGGATCCCCTGAATATTAGCTTGTTTTCTATCCTTTTTCTGTTTTCTTCAACGTCAGTGGCTCTGTTCTATAGTCCAACAATCCTGAGGGTGAAGTAAGGTTTGTCCCAATATTTTCAAACGTCTTTGCAACATTGACTGTCCCACTACAAATGCCCGGGGTCTCAGGGCCTGGTCAACCCCCCCCCCCGCCACCCACCCACCCCAACCCACCCCAACCCCACCCATGGGCTGACCATTTAGGCTTTTTAGACAGGCTGTCTCCGGCTGCTGCTCAGGCCCCGGCTGTGGACCAATCAGCAGCGGGGAAGCCCCTCAGAGCTCCTTCCCTTTGTGTGTGTGTGTGTGTGTGGCTCCCACACTGTCACTTTGCCACTAGGGGGCAGAGTTGGACATAGAGTCCACAGAGTTTACACTGGAAGACTGCACACGGCTGTGGGAAATAGACACCTCTGGGTGCTGGGGAGAAAGAGAGAGATATAGATTAGTGTGCGTTTGTTAATTTGCATGCATCTATTATAGGACTGTCAATCGATTAAAATAGTTAATCGTGATTAATCGCAAATGAATTTGCACATTTTTTATCTGTTCAAAATGTACCTTTAAGTTAGATTTGTCAAGTATTTAATACTCTTATCAACATGGGAGTGGGCAAATATGCTTGGTTTATACAAATGTATGTATATATTTATGATTGGAAATTAATTAACAACACAAAACAATGACACATATTGTCCAGAAACCCTCACAGGTACTGCATTTAGCATAAAAAATATGCTCAAATCATAACATGGCAAACTGCAGCCCAACAGGCAACAACAGCTGTCAGTGTGTCAGTGTGCTGACTTGACTATGACTTGCCCCAAACTGCATGTGATTATCATAAAGTGGACATGTCTGTAAAGGGGAGACTCGTGGGTACCCAGAGAACCCATTTTCATTCACATATCTTGAGGTCAGAGGTCAAATTGCAAGTTGTGTTAATGTGTTAAAGAAATTAGTGGCATTAAAATGAATTTGCGTCAATGTGTTATCGCATTATCACGCTAACTTTGACAGCCCTAGTTTATCAGTGTTTGTGTGTGTGTGTGTGTTTGTGTTTACTTACATGCCTCCTGAAGATCCTGTCCAGCAGGCTGCGTCTGGGCGGCTCTGGCGGCTGATTCCAGTCCAAATCCGGAGGTCTCGTTCCTTGAGGCCCAAACACGTTCAAATCTCTGAAACACTCAGTTTCTATCATCTGAATGAAAGGAAAGAAAACAGAGAGAAGAGGAGAGGAAATGTGGTGAACTTTGTTACTTCCAGCAGCTGTACAAACTGCACCGAGCCATTTAAAGATGTCATATTAAGTGCACAGACGTACTTCATTCTGCCATGGGATGGAAACGCAGCCTGTAGCAAATTTGGAGTAGAAGTCATTGTCAGTTTGGTCCAAATTTACTCCCTTGACTGTGGAGAACTGCTCTATGTCCAAAACATCCTTACAGTACACTGCCCGAGGCTGGGAGAGGGCAATGACCACGAGAAAGAGAGGAAAAACAGGAGACAAGTTTATCTAAACAGATCATTTATAATCATGGAGTTTTACTTGCTGTAGTGGACCATTTATTGTCTTCACTAAATGCAGAAAAAGTGTGCAGTGTTGTGTGCAGAGAGACTGATTAAAACACGCTATGTGTACGGTAATATACATTACTCACGTCGGGCACAAAGGGAGGCTCCACTATTCCGGCCTCCAGCCTCTTGAAGTTGATGTTTTTGAAGAATGAGTGGGCCTTGACGCCCGCCGCTCCGTCCGCCAGGCACCCCAGCCTCTGCTTAGGGTCTTTGGTCAGCAGCTGGGCGAGCAGAAGAAGAAGCAGAGATGAATCATTAAGTTAATCGCCATTTGTCCGTCCCTCCACGCACACACACTTTTCCGTCAACGCTCACAATTCTACAGATGGCCTTTGTGTCCTCTGTAAACTTGTCGTTGTACTCCTCCTCTTCCTCCTGCACCCTCCTCTCCACCTCCTCCCGCTTCACTCGCTCTTTGCGGGCACGGAAGGGCGATCGCCCGGCGGTCATCTCGTAAACGAGACAGCCCAGCCCCCACCAGTCGGGACTCATGGCGTACTTTTCATTGTTTATCACCTCCGGAGCTGGAGAGGAAGGGAGACAGGTTGTTACGGTTGAAAGTTGGTAATTACTCAGGTGAATCTACTCGTGGAAATTACAGGTTTTCTTACCCATGTAGCCCACAGTCCCCACCCTGCCTCTGATGAGTTCTCCGTCAGGCACTTTGATGGCCAGCCCCAGGTCAGAAATACGGATGTGTCCTGCAGCATAACAGCGATGGGCATAATGCATTTCATTTATTCAAAGCTCAGTGGATTATGAAACCGTAATGTTGTTTGAAATTGTGCAGCAAAACAAAAAATGCTGTGCAATGCAATAACCATTAATCTGAGCTGAAACTCACCATTGTCATCTAACAGGATGTTCTCCGGTTTCAAATCCCTGCAAATAAGACAAGTGTTAAAGACCAGAAGTATCGATTCACATGTTAGAATTCATATAATTTAGAAACCTGATTTAGGAAAGCATTAAAGAGGACCTATTTTGCCTTTTCCTTTTCCTTTAGTATGTTATATATATTTTGTGTATGTAAAAGGTCAGCAAAGCCCAAAGTCCACGCCAAAGGGAGTTACTCTTCCCCACAGAAACACTGCTCCTGAACTGCCTGAAACGCCTCGCTTGAAGTCCCACCTTTTCTTCCGTAACGTGGTGATGTCACTAAGTAACACAGTTGCATAATACCTGCCCAGCAGCTAGTTTGGCACACCCTCAAACAAAGCTAGGTAGAGCGGAGTTCGAAGAGTTTGGTCCGGTGGACCAATGACAACGGAGTGGGCCGGCTGACCAATCAGAGCAGACTGGGCTTTTAAAGAGGCAGGAGCTCAAACAGAGCGTTTCAGACAGAGGGTGAAAAGAGGTGCTGCAGAACAGCCGGTATGAGAAAAGTGTTTTTTGAACATTAAAGCATGTAAACATGTACTAGTAAAAACAGTAAAAGTATATACCTGAAAATAAGCATAATAGGTCCTCTTTAAAACTCAATAGAAGAATCAAGAATAGAGCTGAACTACATCTCAAAAATGCATTTCAGAGCGTGTAACATTGACAGTGCTACCTGTAGACGATGGATTCCCTGTGCAAATGCTCCAGCCCACAGCAGATCTGAGCGGCGTAGAACTGGACCCTGTCTTTCTCGAAGCCCGGCGTGCCCATGTTGTAGGTGTGGAACTTCAGGTCTCCACCATTCATGATGGTCAGCACCAGACACAGAGCGTCTTTGGTCTCATATGCATACGCTAAGCTCACCTAGAAGAAGAAGAAGAGAGGAGCATTGGTAAATGGTATTAAAGTGCTTAGACAAAAGGAGCAGACATGCAGATAACATTTATACTCACAACAAATCTACTGTTGACTTTCTCTAAAATCTGCTTCTCGTTGAGAGCCATGGACTCCCCTTTCCTCTTCTTTATCCTCTTCTTCTCCAGCTTCTTGCAGGCGTACATCTTCCCTGTAGCTCTAACCTGGCAGGCACACACCTGAGGTAAAAGAAAACACAATGCCGTCATTCATACTTAAAGCATCGTCATCAACATGTATCAGTATCATCTTCATCATCATCTCTTACCTCTCCGAATCCCCCCTTCCCCAGCACTCGGTACTGTCTGAACGTGTCTTTAGTGATTGGTTGCCTGACAGAACACAGACACAGCAAAACCCATTAATAGACGCTCATATAGTATCGATCAGGGCAGAGATGTTATCAGCGGAACTCAATACCATCCTGAGTCTGTTTCCTGTGCAGAGGGTGGGGCCTCTTGGACGCAATTTCACTTTCCAGACACGGATACAATCAAGGCTGCTCTAAAAGCCTTCTGTTTACTGCCTTTGAAATGCACTCTGCATAAAATATTTTCCTGTCTGGAGTCATCATGCTCCTCTGAAGAGTCTCTAAAGTGAAGCGGGAGTCTATCAAAGTCAAGTTTCTACACCTGCCAATTGTTTTGTTCTTCAAACTGAGGTAATGTTGTGGGAAATCACATCTGACGGTAATTCCATGTGTTTAAATCAGAGGTCCAAAGCAACCAAGGACACATGTTATGCAATTTAATTTTGACGTACTTGTACTTTGCTTGAGTATTTTAATTTTATGCTACTTTATATTTCTTCTTCACTATATTTCAGAGGAAGATATTGTACTTTTTACTCCACTGCATTTATTTGACAGCTATAGTTACTATTTACTTTGCTGATTAAGATTTTACATACAAAACTTGTGATCACCTTATAAGATATGATGCATTATTATAGATTAAACTACCCAACAATGTGTAAAGTAGGTAAGTAGCTGCATCTATACCAACAACAACAGTAAAATGCTGCTTCCACATTCATGCATTGTTAGCATTTATCCAATAATATGATATATAATAATATATCAATCACAGGGGTCGTTCAACAAATACTTTAAAGGAACAGTGTGTACAACAAGCGTGTGAGACTGCTACGGAGAACGTCGTGAAAACGCGAATGGCCCTCTTTAGAGGCAGTTGTAGTAAGAGTACAGTGCTTAGAGTGTGTGTGTGTGTACGTGGGAGGTGAGTGGTGAAGCAAGAGAGAGAGAACGGTGGTGCAACATGGCGGACTCTGTGAAGAGGAGACCCTCTCTCTATGTAGATATAAACAACTCATACTAAGGTAACGAAAACACACAGGCTCTTATTTTCAGGTGATTATACACTACAGAAAACATACTTATTCATATTATATTCCTGCTAATAGATCCCCCTAATTGTTACACACTGTTCCATTAAGTAGTGTTATTATGATAAGGATGGGCTCTGAGCGAGCCGAACAGCGTTATCACGGTTTTAGCCCTCAGTGGCTCACGTTACCGCAGTCTTGGAAAGGGAGGAGTGAGCAGAGGGGTATTCAGTTGGATGCCACCAAATCCGACACACTGTGCCTTTAACTAAAGTGTCTAAATACTTCCTCCATCACTGGTTAAAATGTTACTGACCTTTAAAGTGTTTAACAGGTTGCAAGATGTTGTGTATGCGCATTTTAGAGATCATAAAGTGCTAAAATTAGGAACTGACAATGGGTAACTTTTAGTTCTTTTTCTATTTCAGCTTTATTAGGTACACCTGTACAGTCTAAGGCAACCCAATACAACAGTTCCGCTATAAAGTCGGCTTTTATGATGCCTAAATCACTGTCATAGGGGTGTTCATTCAAATATATCATTTAGCATTGAGTTCAGTTAGTGGTGGTGTTTTGCATTATATTGAGAGGTGTGTCTAATATTCCTCATGTGTGTGTAAACAGAGACAAAAAATTAGAAACGCCTCTCAATGTAGTGTATATTTGTCCAACAGCTCCTTTAACTACGACCTCAGTAATAATGAGCTTATGTGCGTACCTCTCCAGCATCTTCCACTGCAGGTATCGGTCAAAGTACATGCTGTTCTGGTAGTCGGAGTACGGAGCTCCACTCAGGTAGTCATGGACGGCCCTGTGTCCCACAGCAAAACAGTTACAACTGAGAATGTAATTCAGACAGCAATATCTGTGCTGTTTGTTACATACATAACTTGAGGTAAAAACAAACAGGTGAGAGTCCAGCAGACAGGTGAGAGGGGATAAAGACGGAGACTCACTTGCTGCAGTTGCTGAAGATCTCCTTACAAGGACTGAGCTCGAGGTTCTCTCTGCACTGGTCTGCGAAAACCTCCACTATGTCTACACGCTGAGGTGACTACATCAACACATGTAAACACACACAGTGACACACGCGCACACATGCACGAATACATTACTTTTTATTACACACACTGCATCAGACTGAGGCGAAACACACATAACTCCTAATAGAGCATCAACACATGCACGCTGTGCAAACATGACGTTGTTATTTTTGTATGTGTACGTTGACTACTACACCCTTGTAAATGCCCTTGCGAGTGTTTTCATTCAGCTGTAACTCAACATTATTGTCTGCTTTTTCCACAGGATTTAAACATCACTATAAGAAGTTACTAAATTCACTTTTACAACGACGTGTGAAATAAAAAAAAGGTGGAAAAATGTACCAGATAAAGAAACTTACTTGTTTTGAGAGAAAAGTCTTGATGATCTGGTCCCCTCTGCTTTTTCTTTTTTCATCAGGTGTCACCTCATAGTCCTCCTAAATTATAAAATAAATCACATCATTAACAAATGATTTTAAATAGATGAAATGAAACGTGTCGTAGTAGATGTAGTTATTCATCTGTGGGTGCCCTTTTATAAGGATGTATTAATAATTAGTGATGATTAATAAATAATTTATTAACGCTTTATAGGTCAGATGTAAGATATTAATGACAACAACATTTGGGTTGCCAGGTTGTGAAATATCTCTCTGGCTAGTGTTTATCCTCCTCCACCATGACACTTCATCTTTTTAGGTCTTTAATTCATCAGGAAGACGGTTTGACCTTTGAACTTCTGGGGAAGAAAAACTAAATGCCTTAAATGCAGACTTGTTTCTTATTAGAATCTGATAAACTCATAAGCTTATACATTAATGACATCATTTGTAACTGTAGAATTGATGACTTAGCTCCATTCGCCTTTATTAATGATAAAGAGAAACGCCAGCAAAGGGGATTTTTCACAATGTGGCAACCTAAAAGTTTATATTAATCGTTTATAACTGATCTATGTTTATATTTAATATATCCTTTAGTTACAACTTTATAAAACATCTCATGGTGTCCAATCTAATGTGTTAAACCCAACAAAATTTTGTTAGACAAATCTTTTGCTGTGAGTCTTTATCTTTGTACGGCCAGTGTATAATTGGTGGAGCGACCTCATAGTTCATAAAAGCATAAAAAATACACTTTCATACTTGTAACCATTCAAAGTGGTGCCTATTTGTGTCATATACATAAAAGCACCAAGCCCAGAGCGACTTAAAGGATACCAGGTTTACTTTTGCAGTGGTATAACAGCATTTATTAGAAAATAATGAACTTAATTTCTTATATAAAACATTAAGTAATAAAGAACTTTGTCTTCTCTGTCCTGGAAAAATACCACAAAAAGGCGCTCTTCCTTGTGAAGTCAATTTTGTCTGAAGAACCCAAAATCACAAATTTGCCTCAAAGAGCTTTACAGCCTACAACATCCTCTATCCTCAGACCCTCAATTTGGATAAAGGAAGAATTTATTGGTTTCATCCAACCAGAAGAAGTCTGCTGAGATCAGGGACATGTTACTTAAAAGTATATCGTCTTAAAATGTGCTGATGATTCATGATCTCTCTCCAATCTGCTTTCCAACTGTGAAAAAACACAAAACTTCTGTCAAATTCTCTCTCTGACTTTAATGAGAAAACAAAATGCATAATTTGTTGTTTAATTCGTATGATGGAGTAGCTGCTGTTTAGTGGTGACGGGGACACCTCACACTCTGCATCTCTGTGTGTCGCTGTCACTCTCACATAAACATATGCTGCTCTTGGCTGCGTGTTTCAACATACGAAGCTGTTGACACAAACAGGTTTTGGACGTTGCACGCTGGACATATTGGACTCTCTCTCTCCTCTCTCTCTCTCTCTCTCTCTCGCAGAGGCAACGACATGAAGAGCGCTCTGCTCTGACGCATTTCGTCGCCAGCACTTTTAACTTCTCAAAAAAAGAGGGGGTGAAAAGGGGGGGAAGCAACATGGCGCCTGTGCTGCACGCTGGCCTGACTCTTTCTATCAGGGGCTCTTTTTTCCAACACGGTCCTGTGTTGCCTGGCAACCACACAGTAAACACGACGGGATTCCTTGAGGTCCTGGAGTGTCACAGTGTGTCACACCAGCGTCACCAGCTTTCCACTACAAAACACACACACATACACACTGACACATATATATTCAGTACATACACACATAAGCCTGGTGCTTAAGGAAAAACAAGCTTTAAAAAGACACAGCGTCACCGACACTTCAGAACAAAGCCAAAAGAAGTCCAGAAATAAATACATACTGCATATATACAAATGTAAATATATATAAGAGTATGAGTGAAAGATACGGAGCGAGAGAGAGAGAGAGAGAGAGAGGGAGGGGGGAGAGCAAATTGTGATTGCTGCCAAGTGTTGATTAACTGAGGCTTTGTTATCAGAGGCTCCATAGAAATTACACACACACACTCACACAGAGTAAATGAGCGGTCTGACTCCCACCCTTTGCCGGTGGGGGGTCAGCCAAAGGGAAAAGAAGTCTTTAGCCTTTAGGAAGCAGAGGGGACCCAACATAAACACAAATGCACAAGTAAAAGTCTTCTGCTCGTGATGTAAGAGGAACCACTGGAACCCCCGAGCACATTCCTTCCTCTGTTACACACACCACCGAAACACACACACACACACACACACACACGCACACACAATACCTGTTCCTCCGAAACGGTCGAGTTCATGCTTTCTCATGGCTCACGCACTCCTGCTCAGTTTAAAATATGTGTTTATTATTTTTTGAGAGCATAGCTGGAATATGAACAAACAAGAAAAGAAAACACAAAAGGACAAAGCACATCCTTAATAACAATAACCATCCATCAATTATCTGTAACCTCTTATCCTATTCAGGGTCGTGGAGAAGCTGGAGCCGATCCCAGCTGACATTGAAGGCTGGTAACACCCTGGACGGGTCGCCAGACTATCACAGGGCTGACACATAGAGACAGACAACCATTCACGCTCACATTCACACCTACGGGCAATTTAGAGTCAACAATTAACCTGCATGTCTTTGGACTGTGGGAGGAAACTGGACAAAATCCACGCTAACACGGGGGAGAACATGCAATCTCCAGCTTTTCTTTAAAAAGTACAAAACTATCTACTGTACATAGTAAAAAAAGAAAGAAATATACACAGCAAGGTGCTTTAAATTGGACACAACACATTAGTCCTGAAAAACATTCAATGCAGGGTCCCAGATCTTATCGAACAAACCTCCTCTATCTTCATTATACAATCTCAGTCTCTCCAGATGTAATGTGTTTGCAAATCATACGTGGGTACAGAGTCCATTTTTCACACTCACAATTTTTCTGCAATCACCATTCCAAACAAAACAGACATTTTTTTTCATACTTATTGGCAAAAGATAAGGAGCATTTAGCTCTGAGGATGGCTAGTATGAGCGCATTAGGTTCTCAACTAGGGCTGTCCTCGACCAAAGAAATTCATAGTCGACTAACACTCATACAATTTTGTCGAGTAATCGATTAGTTGATTTAATCGACAGATCTGTAAAAATGAGTTTCTCCGCAAAGAATCACACAAAAGCACCACTTTAAATCTTGTGTTTACCAGAGATGAGGTTCTTGGAAATAAGTCATTCAGCATGAAAAAGCATGAAAATCAACTAATCAACTAAAGAGCTTTTAGTCGACTAAGACCAAAACGACCGATTAGTCGACTAAGAGGGGGTAGCCCTATTCCCAATGCTTCCCAAAAGTCTCTTTGAAACAATAAAACATGCATTTCCGATATAAAATTGGAAGTGTAAAGTTTATCAGGAAGAATGTGTTAAATGACTGATCATTAAATTGATTACTAACGGGTGAAACATGAAAAAGCTGTGTAACTTTCCCCTTGAATAATAGAGTCTGTGTAACATCTTAAATTGTATAAAACTGTCTGACTGACACTGACCGGACAATCATCTCTTTAAACATTCGTCCCATTCAACCTCATCTTTTAGTTCTACAGGCAGCCCACCCGCCCACGCCTGTTTGAGTCCTGATGCGTGCAACAGAGCTCTGTTATGTAGGATCTGATAAAAAAAAGGGAGACCGCCCCAGGAGTAACAGGATCTCATTTATTTATTTATTGCCTACAGGGACTCATGATTGTTTGAGATTTCAAAGTTAGGCATAATGCTTCCTGACATAATCTCAAATTTGTAAAAGAAAACGTGCTTGTAACTGTGCAAATGAGTCAAAGTTCATCTTAATATATATATATAGGTCACCTATATTACAAATACTTCTCTGTTCCCAAGTGGAAAAAATCCTTCCGGACAGGTAAAGGAATGCCTTAATGTTAATGTTAACCCAACTACAAAGCTGTTCCTGCAGTGCACACACTAAAGTTCCTGCATATCCCACTAAAGAACAAACTAATATACTTTTTTTATAGTTCCTGGAAATGCATGATGACTAGATTACATAATAAAACGGTTTCTAGTAAACCTCATAAACTGCACAGAAATCACATGTTATTTAATCACTTGAGATACAAGCACCTGCCTGGTTGTAATCGCCCTCAGGCCCGGTTTATAGACTGTAAAGTGGTGACTGAGCGCGGCCTCGGAGTTCGTCACATGGATCGCAGAATTAGCGCCAGCATGTGTTTGGGATGAGTGCCTGTAAAAGTGGTTTCCCCCTCGCGGAGGCTGACGGTCATTTTTAAGGCTGGGTGGTTGAAGGGTGCAGTGAAGGGTTGGGGGGGGGTGTAGGGATCGGAAGAGGGTGATGTGGGAAACAATGCTGTCCTTTCTGTCCTGACACATGGCCGCAAAGATATTCTGGGCATAGATAAAGACTTAAATGTGTCATGTGGGAGCTATTCCGTCTAGACGTAGAGAGAAAGAGAGATTGGAGGGAGGGGGAGAGGGGGACAACAAGCAGGGGGGAGGCTGGGGGCTGGTTGAATAATCACTACTCAGTTTAATTGTCTCCTCTGGCTGCATGACCCAGCACCGAGGTGCTTTCAGGCTACGCTGTAATGAAAGTGAGTGCACTGAAAAAGTGGATGGGGATGTTTTCCAGACCTGCATTCATCTAGGAAAGAGTGCTGCTTTTCCCGCTACTCTAGTCACACCTGGGAACATCGGAGGAATTGACTATTCGCTAAGCCCCTCCCCCTGTTAGTTACGGTCGCTATGCCTGTCAAGCTTTCCATTATATAACGGTACAATATGTAGTTTACAACTAGAAGGGTGCAGATCTCCACCAAGAGATGAAAAATCATGCCCCGTGATGCAGATCCGCTCCAAAATTCCCATGCTACACTCTTCCACCAAGTTTCATGAAAATGGGGCCGGTAGTTTTTCCGTAATCCTGCTGACAAACAGACAAATAAACCAACAAACCAAAACATAACCTCCTTGGCGGAGGTAATGGGGACAGATTTACTCCTCGAAAAGTAAATCGTACTATCCTCTCTCTACTCTACTATTATACACCCGAGTGGACGTAGTGTTATGTTATAACCAATGTGTACGTAAATACTGCCCCCTCAAGACTGCGTGCTAGTAAGGATGATTTTGTGACACTCATCACCTCAGTTGTATTTACTTAATTTGGGCACCAACGGGCAATAACATAAATCGGCGCCTATGTTTCCAGCTGATTTGTTTTAAAACGAGAGTTCTGGTGGTAAAAGGGTCCTAATGAAATATGCACATGGTCACCATATAGAGTAGCCTTTATAATGCTAAATAACTAGGCTAAAGCTACATGTCCCTGGCAAAGAGTCAACATCAGTAGTTGGTGATCCATGTAGACGACTAACGCTTTAGATCTATGCTTTAATATTTGGGTTTTCAAACAGTATGCTTCACTTTTTCAAGAGTGGAAAAGCGTTTGAGGATGAAGTTTACCAAGCAAATGTAAAAATATCTAAGGCAAGTTTGGCTGGAGTTGCTGAAGTCTGAACTTCCCCAAACCAAGATTAAGAGTAGGACAGAGCCACTATCATTACTCTACACACGATTATATACTTCCATGTTCCTTTGGTTGGGTAGATGCTATTTTACAAAAATGATGTCGTTAGATATGACCATAACTTTTGGAAATAATGCTACATTAGGCCTATACTCCTCTAGGTAGTAACCTAAGATAGTTGGCCAGACATGCTAATGAACACATTAGAGATGGATAACCATACTGTTTAATCCATTCCTTATACTTCTGCACCACCCACCACTGCCCTTGAGAAACCAATATATATGCTATCTCTTCTTAGAGCCCCATGCATTCAGCAGCTGAAGAAATCCAAATATTAACAGGCCAGCTGTTCCTGGTTAGAGCTAGCCTTAATGAACAGTCATTTAGGGGTTAAATGCTTTGTTCACAGCCACTTTGATGGTAATTATTAAAAGGAAAAAGAGAGCTGACTTGCCCCATATTTTCCTGGGGATATTCCGGGATTCGTAATGGCAAACGTTTGGTTAAAAGACACCCACTCAATGTGGTGTGTGTGTGTGTTTACCATTGCGTCCAGTAGCTGGATGCATCGTTGCAGTTTCGGTCTGGTCTCACAGTAAAGGCGGAACAGAAGCCGTCCGATAGGCTGTTTCTCACAGATGCTGACATAGTCCCTATCTGCAGAAATAAAAAAAAAAAGCACACTTTAAAAACACACCAATAGACAAACACACTCTCTTCAGACAAAGGTGAGCACACAAACACGTACCGACGCCGTTTCCCTGCTCAGTGCACTGGCTTATATGGGGGAAGCGAAGGATCTCCTTCCATTTTTTGCTCCTCCCTTTCCGCTTTCCTCCTCCACCTGAAAAACAAGAGGTGAAAATGAACATAATGAGAAAACTTCATAAAGTTGTCAAAGTTTGTTTTCATCAGCGAGGAGCAAATGAAGGCCTGAAAGTAGAGGGAGGAAGAGGAGGAGGAGGTGGAGGGAAGGTTGTGTGTGGGCTCTCCCCTGAATGAAATCATAGTCTCAGTGTGTATATATAATTCATAGATTACGTCTCACTTCCTCCGTAAATCTCTCCTCTCTCTGCTGACTTTCTCCTTCACTCAGTAGCTTTTCTGAAAGTGGAACAGTGTGTGTGTGTGTGTGTGTGTGTGTGTGTGTGTGTGTGTGTCCACACAGACAGAAAGCCTTTTCTGACCGGCTCAGTTCCCATCAGAACCCGGGACTTTGCCAGACTGGATTCCACGGCTCTGAATAATCATGGATCAGCTTCCTGCAGCAACGTAACACCACCATGAGCAAAAATCACTTAGATCCTAAAGGAAAACTTACAGTGCAGTCATCCATTAATGCAATTTATCTTGCCTTTCACATGTGACCGCCTCCACATTTCCCATCTGAACCATATAAAAATCACCTCCTCTCCTTAAACACAACTGTGAGAACTCATTTCGCTGTTTTCCAGCTTGCCGTGCCTTACGTCATGTTCGCCTCAGTTTTATTTTTTTCTTAATGCGAGAAGACTGCTCTAATGAACTGACAGGGATTTCCTTTAACCGCTCTCCGCTGTGGAAATTGGCTGCGAGCGGCTTGTGAGAGGCAACATTGAGAGCAGGAGAAGCAATGACGAGCAGACATCTTTAAGTAATAAGGCAGGAATGCGAGAGGCACTACGTCATGCCGAGGCCTCTGAGTGAAAGCTTTCACAGGTTTTCCCATCAATGCTTCTGCATTCCTGCCTCATCCTTCCCTCCTCTGCTGTTTGAAACCTATATCTCAAATACAATGCGTTGTTTTTCTAATATGATATGATACACTCACTTGGACTTAAAGTCAAGAAATTTAGATGTGAAGATGTTAAGATTAAATACTCAAATTGTTATGTTTTGGTGTGATATTAAATATCACACAGGCCTCGTTTATCGTTTATGTCAAACAGTTATGGTGAAGCTGCTGCTATTTAAAAAAAAAAAAAAGAACACTGGTCTGGCTGATTGTTTCTTTTGGCCAACGGGTGGATTGTAACCATTTCAAATATGATGAGTTAGCCACAACAGATTCTCTCTATTTCCATTTGGCATCTTTTGCCACCAAAAGGAAAAAATACATACTGTATATACATACTTTTAAAAGCTATTTATTTGCTTTAAAAGGGCCAGTGTGTAACATTTTGGGGGATCTATAAGCAGAAATGAAATATAATATTCATAACTATGTTTTCATTAGTGTATAATCACCTGAAACTAAGAATCGGTGTGTTTTCGTTAGCTTAGAATGAGCCCTTCACATCTACATAGGGAGCAGGTCCTCTTCACGGAGTCCGCCATGTTGCACCGCCATGTTTCTACAGAAGCCCAGAACGGACAAACCAAACACTGACTCTAGAGAGAGCCTTTCTCATTTTTACATTACCTGAAGACCACTGTAGTTCTCTGACACATTGTGAAACTGTGGTAACATGAGCCACAGAGTGCAAAACGTGCAGCCGCTGTCTGACTTCCGTTGCTCCTAAAGTAGTGTTATTATGCAAGGGTGACCTCTGAGAGAGGCGAACGGCGTTACCACAGTTTTGCACTCTGCAGCTCACGTTACCGCAGTCTTGGAAAGGGAGGAGTGCGCGGAGGGGTACTCAGTTGGTTGCAATCTGCAACCACACCACTAGATTCCGCCAAATCCAACACACTGTCCCTTTAAGGTGTTGTATTTTTGTCAAATGCACAATTCTTTTTTACAATTACTGATATTTCTTATTTTTTTTGCATGAATATATGCACAGGTAGATGCGCACCATTCTGTGGTATTTTTCATACTATGAATACAAAAAAAATTTAATTCTTGAAAATACCAGCTCTGATTTTACATATGTTTTGGTACATGAAGTTAGAGCAGTCAAACACACTTTTTAAACCATTCCTAACACATTTGATCCAAAAAAATCCACAAAAAAAGCAGCGTTATAGGAAACCTTATTATAACTTCAGGTATGCTTTTAGATTAATGACCCTGCGTCACCACAGCCGACACACACAGAGTGGTAGGAGCCATATCACCACGGACAAACGTCAAGCATGAATGTATTAATAACTCAAGTCAAAATATCCCTTAAGAGAATCATTAACTCCCAGCACCTGCTCCTCATCAACATGACTGTAGACCAAACAAGCTATAAACAGGCACACTTCCTTATTTAAGCACCAGTTGTTCTCTGAAAACAGTTAATATGTAAAGTCCACAGCAAAACCTCACTCTGCTGTGTTGCTGTGTGGTCCAATATGTTTAATAAAAACATGACGTCTGCAGTGAGTGGAGAAGGTCATTCCCCACGGGGGCCACCAGGCTAAAAATGAATGCTACTGTAAGGTGTCTGCGGATAAAAAGCGTCCAGCAAATGGCGTAGATTTCCTGTGGAGGGTCAATGCCCTGTCAGATAATTGTACCAAACGTCTGCGCTCCACCCGGGCATTCAACTTCTACACAATGCTGAGACAACTACAAATAATGTAGTTCCTCTTTTTTCTTTCCTTCTCACTGCTCTCCAAACCTATTTATTTTTCATTTTCTCTCCCTCCTCATCCCACCCGCTTCCTCGTCTCTCCTGCCATCTGCCATCACCTTCAGTTCTTTTCTTGATTTCCTTCCATTCAGCTTCTTTTTTTACTTTTCAGACTCTCTTGGGGATTTTCTGTCACCAACCATCACCTCTACATCATCGCTGCCAGCCAATGACTGACTGACCTCATTCGCCGCTTCGGGCCCGTCAACCTCCTTTGTTTTAAGGTTGGATAAGGTCATGAGTTTACAGCTTTATGGGCATATAAACAGAACATTGCTATAGATCGGTATTTCCCTTCCTGTTTGGCCTTTTGACCAATGAAACAAAGTTATTTATGTGACTGATTGTCACAGGTTGCACATATGGGGGTGATAAAATGATCCAGTAGCTCACTGAAAAAAGCAAAGATTAGAGCCAACTCTAGAATTAAAGGGGACCTATCATGCTTTTGTGCTTTTCCCCTTTACTTTAGTGTGTTATATAGTTTTTTGTTCATGTAAAAGTTCTGCAAAGTTACAAAGCCCAAAGTCCACGCCAAGCACAGTCGGTATGAGAAAAATAAAGTGTTTTTTTTTAACATTAAAGCATGTAAACATGTCCTAGTAGAAGCACCTGAAATTTAGCATAACAGGTCCTCTTTAAAAAAACAGTTTTTCTGCTTTCATATCCTGTTATTCATCTCATCTCTAGAACCAGTCAGTGAAGATGGTGTTCAACTAAAGGCCCTCATTTTGCCAAATATAGCATATTCATAATGGCAAATAAAACCATTTATGTGTGTGAAAAAAAGATAGTTAGGGCGTGGGAAAGTTAGCGGAAATGAAAACATCCAAACTGCTTGACAACCTCTTACAGCATGATTAATTTGTCAGCCAGCTGCAACAAACTCTTTTATTCCATCAAGGAATATGAGTAACAGCAGAGGCCTAGTTGGGTGCAAAGACCTGAACGCGAACACACCCAACTTCTCCCACAAACATGCAAATACCGTGCATAAATTATTCAATCTCCACATCAATCTCGTCCATCTGGATGTAACGAGCAATTTCCTGTCTGGCCACAGTGTCTTTTGACGTCAGGTCAAATGAGTTCAAATTTTCTGATGCATTGTTGGTGGCCGTCAGCTGTTGTATATCGGCTCGCTGGAGGGGAAATATTCTGGCGGGATGTAGAAAACAAGGTCTAGGGGGGTTGGGAGGTGGGGAAGTTTACAAAAAGGATTGTAAATATCAACTTAAAAGGGAGATTTTAATATTGTGGTATGAAGCTGAAGGAAGAAAAGATCCACTTACAAGTGTTTTATGTGCAGATCAACTGTGGGTTCATGTTTAACAACACTGGGCTATTAAAAGTTTGAATATGCTCGTAAATGTCGTCCATAAACCCTCTTGTGCTCGCTCCCCGCATTTCTTTCTCTCTCTATTAGACAGTTCTCACTCTCCCATGGTCTGTCACTTACACACGAGTAGAAATATGCTACGCGCCGGCGTGGGTACGCAGCACAGGAACTTGTCAGTCTAATCTGTTCCATGAGGGCAGTGTGGTCGCCGCCCTTTATTTATGTTTCTGCTAAGCAGCTCTGACATCATGAAGGCATGTCAAGTGAAGCAAAAATAAGGTCAGAGAGAGGGAATGACATCCGTCTGGCGCGACACCAGGGGGTTACCGGCATCCCAAACATCTGTGTGTTGTTTCCAGTGTGACCTCTCTCTAGTAATGTCCTCGCGCTCAATTTAACCGACTCGGGGCAGTTCTGCAGGCCCCATCATCCGTCCACACGTTCAAAAACTTCCTCTTGGCTGTGAGATTATATTCACAAAGCGTTGACACGCAAAAGCATCCACACACACACACACTCACACAGGGTCTCTTGAGGTTTCACACACCTCCACTTGCATTGTCACTCCAGACGTGCACTCAGATCTGCTGTGGACAAGCAGCCGAAAACCACATCCTGAAGCTCACGCTTCGCATCTGGCATACATGTAACAACAACATCTGCAGCAGAATGTGATGTGTGAGCGTTGCTGTTGGCAGAGAGGAGCGCTGTGAATACGTGCTGTTCTCTACACCTACACTGTGCAGAAAAAGGGAGGTAGATTTCTGTGATTCGCCTTTGCACACATCTCCTCCCGTGTGCCGACCTAAAATTCAATCCTTGCACACAAACAACCGATTATCCCTTTCTGATTATTCTCACATCACCTCCTTTCTTTGTCTGATCCGTTAAATGTCGGCCTCGCGGTTGAGTCACACACCGTGGTGGTCAGCGAGGTACCAACAATGACAGCGAAGCCAACCGGCACCAGACGATGATACAAACGCCTTTGTTCTCTCAAAGTCTCCCTCTTCCTTCTCTCCCACAACGCCCAACTGTTCAATACCTGGAATGTATTTGCATTAGAGCCGCAGCAGGTAAGGGTGCGTGTTCTTGTGTATGCAAAAGTTATAAATACACAACAAGCAGATTATCATACGAAGGAGAGAAGTTTGCATTGGCACTCCCTGTAAAAAACATCCTCTTCCTGCTTCTCAGGGCCCTGCAGAGTGATACTTAACAGCGTAAACATCTCAAACTAGATATTTATCTCTTGCAAAATAAGGACTGAGATCGTTGGAAATAAATCACACCTTTGCAGAGTGTGCTTTTTGTGGGTTGTGCAGCAAATGTTTGCATGTTACTATGTATACAGTATGAGCAGCGATGCAGAGATGAACAGATGGAAGATAAACTTAACACTAATATATATGTTAGGGATGTACCGATACTGGATCGGATATCGGGCCATTACTGGCTCAAATAGCTCGATCGGATATCAGTGACAATGGGGCCTATATGTTCAATTAAATTCTATGTTTATTTAATATATACATTATATACTGGAACCTGTTAATGTTTTTACCAATTTGTTGCTGGTCATTGTTGTGAAATATATCCCTTAAGGGGTTTATTTCACAACAATGACCTGCTAGCTGTACATTATCCTGCTTATTACACAGCTACTTACTTAAGAAATCAATAATTTGACACAAAAACGGTCCGCCAGAGTCAGAAATCAGAACTGCGCCCATAGCAACGGTCTGTTATACATAACAACGGTCTACTATGAAGAAATAACAGACCGTAGATCGCCGTGATTGACCAATCAGATTTGAGTATTCAACAAAGCCGTGTAATAAAAAGGTTTACTTTACACCTGAATTGTAATTCCTGTTAATTTTGAAGATTTTGAAAGTTGTTGGTGTACATTTTATTATTTTAATAATAAATAACAATTCACTAAATTTGCATCTATGTATTTATTTGTTGCATTTTGTTTTACAAAGTTAGGAAAGCAATGTTTAAGTCAAGCCTGATGCCTTACATATAAAAGAATGATCCCAATCACTTCCACATAGCGAGCCATGCAGCTTATTAATTAAACACTGGTATCACTATCGGTATTGGGACTGAAAAAGTTGGATCAGTGCAGCCATAATATATGTTATATCTTACCAGTTTACTAGATATACCTGTACAAGCTAATGCAGTCCAGCTAACATCGCTGTAATAAATCCTGTACTGGTTTTTCATTGTTTCAGCCCCATAGTCAATTTTGAGGCCTTATTTAGCAACTGTGATCTCTATGTGTGAAAAACCTGTTATTGAAATGAGGTCATTGGTTAGCCCTCAGGTTCGGTTTAACAGTAGCGAGTGTGTGTTTGTGTGTGTGGTCTGTGTGCCACAGGAAGCTGAGGGAAACGCTGCCCAGACCTGAGCAGAAGGGGAGGACTATAGCAGGAAGAAGCTCTTTGTTGCCCTGTTCCACCATGATGTCATGTCGGCCGCCTCTCTCTGTCCAGCCGCCTTATTGCCACCCCGAACGAGCCTCTCCGACCACGTATTCCTCATTATCGCAGTAATAACGGCACAATCTAACATCTGCTAACGCTCTCAAAGCGCACATCGGTGACGTACACACCTTTTACCTGGCAAGACTCGCCTATTCTTTTGGCTGCTGCGGGTGTCATATGTTAAACCACTTAATGAAGGGTCATAAAATCAAAATCAGTCATAAACAATTAAAGAGAGATCTTATCGGCAGTGTCGGCGCCGGGAGCACAGCTGTGTCCCGAGTGTGTTAAGATTGATTTACATATGAAATCAATGCATGACATGTTGCTCACAGCTAAAAGCTTTAAGAAAAAAAATACACAAGTGTGACTCTTTATGTCCTTGTAAACATTGCTGCTAAAAATAGCAACCGGCCCAAGGGCGGGGGCGGTGTGTTAATACAAACCGAGGTGGTCAAACCGGTCCATGACCTCAAAGCTGGTGAGCTGCGACAGTTGTCGCTAGAGTAACCGTGTCCGTAACAACATAAGTGAACAACCGTGTGTGTGTGTGTGTGTGTGCGGGGAAGGTAATCGGTGTGAAAACCTGCATGCAAGGGCAGAAATCTCACAAAGGCAGCAGAAGGCCGGGGTACATTTCCTGTCTGGGACAGAGTCATGTGCCACAAGTTTCCTGTCCTATAAATATATAAAATATGGAATGTGAAGGAGGGGGAAAAACATTCAATAGAGTGACATTATATAACCCACCGGGCTGTCCGGTCAAAGCACCACACACACAGCCCAGGGCCCGCTGGGTAATACACGCTGTTTGCTCATCCATAAAGATCCAAGGGGACAGAGCATAGTCCACATGAAGCTATAGCCATAATGGGACGCTGCTACGCTCTGACACGGCGTCAGTGTGTTTGTTCACCTCCATAAATGTTTTGATAGGGTTGAAACATTATGGAAATATAATCCTAAGGCTCCGTGAGGGATGATTTTATTTCCTCTGGCTCGGAGCGAAACTCTGCAGTTACATCACAAGTGAGCAAACATCGAGCAAAGTGCTTCCAATGAAAACAAAGAGGTCCAACTTATCAAACTGATGGAGCACATGGTGAACTGTACTGCATGTGGATAGATATTATTGAACATGTGTGTGTGTGTGTGTGTATGCGCACAAAAACCCATCCCGGAAATAGGGTTAAAGTGATTACATTGCCCTTCTCAAGCGGCCTCTATCCTCTCTAGCTGTTTCCTTTTTGTCCTCAAACACACACACACTCTCTTCATGAAGATGTTTGTTCCACGTCTCGCTCCTGTGTTGACATTCCTTATTCTTTTGTTCTGTTTTGGCAACATCCCTCAAAAGAAAAAAGAAAAGGTAGGCTACTTGAGAGGGTGTATCGTTGGAAACTCACAGCAGGCCTCAAGGAAGAGCTGAGATTTATTAGTTTTTACAGTATTAGATGGCATAAACGCCTGTATTTTTCTCCCAGAATGCACGTTTAAATAATCCCCAGGCCATATGTTCCCATAAATAACCTACAGTGGGATTATAGTCTCACACACACGACTATTTCCTCCTCCTAAAAACATAAACAAGGTGAAAAGATCAAGATGTTTTCATTTACCTCACAATTCATTAGATTTTAAAGGGGTCATATCATGCTCATTTCCAGGTTAATACTTGTATTTTAGGTTTCTACTACAACATGTTTACATGCTTTAATGTTAAAAAACATCATGATTTTTCTCATACTGTCTGTCTGAATATACTTGTATTCAGCCTCTGTCTGAAACGCTCCGTTTTAGCGCCTGTCTCTTTAAGACCCCCTCCTGAAAAAGCCCAGTCTGCTCTGATTGGCTTGCGAGAAAAATGTGGTGCACATTTACAAAGGTAGCTCTCAAGCCGTGGGCGGAGTAAAGAAGCAAAGAGACAAAACCCTGGTGTTTTTTTGACAACAGCCGCTGCCTCCAACTTGAGAACGCTTATAATATTTACGGTTGTCCTGAATACCATTTTTTCACACACACACCTCCACACACAATAAACTACTATAACCGTCTAACTAATAATAATTAATGTTGAATATGAATAATGAATAATGTTGTGGGATTATTGCTTATTTCATGGGCTATTTTTGGATTTATAATTTATTATTACATACTTATATATATATATAAAATGAAGAAAACCTTTTTTAAACCGTAAAGCGGACGTTTTACTGGCGTCCGGCAGCAGCTTTCAGTCCAAAATGGCAGAAGCGTAGCTTTGCTGCTGTGCGCTGATGATGCAATGGATTGAACAATTGACTTTCACTTCTTGGCAGCCCACAAAAAAACTACTATGTTGTCTTATTTCACAGTTTGTGGGTTGGTAAGCACTCCAGATACCCAAATGTATGTGCACAAGCACTGAAAAAGTGAATTTTTCATGATATGTCCCCTTTAAATTATATGGCATTATGTAATTTCAAGCCCTACAATGTCTGACCATGTTGCGTGTGTGTACATAAGTTTCCATGGATATGTTGAAAAGTGCATAGTCGAGCATTTAGCTCCTCATACAACAGGAGACATTAGGGAGGAAGCTTCATAAGCTGCAGTATTGATTATCGCACGATTAATGCACATCAAATATTCATTGGCTGTTCCATTAAAGAGATGTGGCAGCAATGCAGAGCACAGGAAGCACATCTCAGGCCGTATAGTATGCATCAAGACACGATAAAATGGTGCATAAGTAATCACCTGTATGTCTGACACGGTGAAAAAAGATATCATCAGTTTGGCTGCTCGGTGCATTCCTGGAGTACTTTAGTGACGAGCTATTAAAATTCACATTTTCTCTGCATCCACTTTCCCTCAGCCCACCTTGTCTACTTCTACTTTCGATAATTATCTCCTATATTTCCCAGAATTCCACTCGACAACCCCCAGAGAACAGGCGTGAACTTGTTGCATCCAGCTGAGTTATGTATACTGTATGTGTGGGTAGAAGCAGCAATAACAATAGAGATAGTAAGAGCCAGAGAGCTGAATTTTTCCACTCAAGAAAAAATGAGTCACACTCCTACTCAAAACACAGCGAGCCTTGTGGCGTGTTGTCGATGGAGAAATGTATCTCTACTTCTTCTTTGGTTTATTTCTCCAGGTTTATCTGCTGGTAGAAGATGGGGAGCCAAGGAAAAAGCCCTCGCGCTTTAATTCTGAAGGATTCACAGAAGAAAACCCTGATTTTAACTGTCGAAGCAGAAAAGTTTCTGTCAATTTCAACTGAAATGTGCTGAAAACATCTCAGCATGAAATAATTACGTTGTACAGTTACCTGCTTGAAAAAGAAGCAAACAAAATTGGTCCAAAAAATATAAGAGACTCTCTCCTTTGCCATCGTTTTAATTTGGAGGAATGTTTGCATAAACATCTGAAAGTAAACGCAAAAATTTAATTTTCTTTAAAAAAACAACTATGCTCGTAATACATTCATATGTAATAAATATCAGTACCAAATACTTGCTAAGCATGCCAACATACCCACAATGACAATGCTAACATGCTGATGTTTAGCATCTCAGATTAGCTTATTAGCATGCTAACATTTGCTAGTTTGCCAAATAATGTCTTGACAGAGAAGGAGCGATATGGAAGTATATGTTTTTGTAGGCCTATGTCATGAAGTTGAGGATGAGGTTCTGCCAATATGGCTTTATGCCGAATTCACACCAGAGCAGCGGCGAACCGTGGCCTGTTGTGAGCTGCCATGCAACATCTATGAAAAGCTGTGGCGGCTGCTCCATGGCTCAGCGAGCTGTGTCCGTTTGATAAACTAAAGTTGGGAAAAATTTAACTTTTAGTGGCGAAGTACAGCAAGAGAGGACCTGCAGCCAATCAGTAAACAGATCCTGTGACTCCTGTGACATGTTGACCTATGTTACAAAGAATTTCTTCCCACCTGAAACAGAAGAATACGCCTCCCGGCCGCAGAAAAATGTAAGCATTGCGGAGAGCCGCACTTCATCCTATAGGGGTGTCTGTACTAAATTGAAATATTTCAATCTTGACCAAAGAGACGGACGCCACTAGGATGGCTAAAAATGTTTGTTTTTGGGGGCCACTGACTTAATATTTATGGATGCAGCAAATGCCTGGGCTTTGGGTATCGTCCAATACCGCGTACCGATCTGATACCAGTGTTCAATTTATAAGCTGTATGCCTCACTGTGAGGAAGTGACTGCGATCATTCTTTTATGTGTAAGGCAACATCAGGCTTGACTTTAAGATTACTTTATTAACTTTGTCAAACTAAATGTGACAAATAATTACATAGATATAAATTTTCTGAATTGTTATTTATTATTAAAATAATAAATCTTACTCCAGCAACTTGGTAAAACAAATCTTCAAAATTAACAAGAATTACAATTCAATCTATAATGTATATAGTATATAAACATAGAACTGAATTGAATAGATTGGCCCCATTGTCACCGATATCCGATCCGGTATCGGTGCATCCCCGTTAATATTACCAGTAACCAGTAACCCTGACTTTCAGTAAACTCTGTGGGGTCTAAAGTTGCAGGCTACGCACTCCTGTAACATGCTGGGAAGTAAAAACATAAAAAAATCACAACTATGGCTTTAATAATCAAAGTGAATCACCTCCGAGAGAAGTGATAAATATGAGATGTGTAAGAGTGGGTCACGAACACCCCTGCGGCTATTTGCAACAGACTTTCTCCACAGGTTTTCTTTTTCTGCTTCTTTCCCGTCAGAAGAACCCAGCGAGGAAACGACAGGCTGCTTTCCCCCTCGTGTATTTTACGCTCCCCTCCATTAAGGCTCTCTACCCAATAAAAGTCGACGGCATTATGTCATGGCTCCGTCCTTTCAGAGGGGTCCTGAGGGAGGAGGAGCACTCCGGAAAAGTGTTTTTGTTTGTGTGGAAGTGGGAGAGAAAGTTTTTTTGTGTGAGAGGCGAGCCTGGTGTATATTATTCATACTGACGTTAGCATTAGCTGACAGGTGGAGGATCAGACGGGATAACAAAGACCCGAGTTGTGTGTTTGATTCAAACAGGTTACTCGACTCATTTCACTAGAAATCTGTCAGTACTGACGACAGCAGCTCCTCCAGCTTGCTGAGGCTTGTTGTAGCATCACATGATGGAGCTACACCACCCCGACTCCCACTCCCCCACCCCCTCATAGAGCTTGAAGACACTGTGCATGTTCAGAGCCCACACAAATCGCTTGTACAGACAAATACCTCATGCCTGTTATCTCATGTTATCTGGTATCACGCGTGGCTTGATAAGATGAATACATTCTTTTGAGAGTGCAATGGGGCCACATAAAACAACAAAAACACATGATATCATTGATTTCAAACACAACAGAATCCATTCAGGGCATCCCAAATGACTGGATATACCACCATATTTAGGTACTAATCATGTAAGGCTTTTCTCTGTGGATTCTCCCATTTGTAATTTAGCACACAAATGAGTCCGATGTTCATTAACAGCCACATAATTCTGGACCGATGTCATTATCGATTGGTCTGCTGATTATTTTTTATGATTAATCACTGAGTCCATCAAATGTCAAAAAAGCAGAAAAAAACTGTTTCTCAGAGTCCAAGGTGACATCCTCAAATGTCTTGTTTTGTCCGACCAACAGTCCAAAACCCAAATATATTCAGTTTACAATTATATAAACAGAAAAATCAGCAAATTCACACATTGGAGAAGCTGCAACCAACACATTTTTGGCATTTTGACTTGAAAATTTACGGAAAACATAAAACAATTATCCAAATAATTATCTTTTGATCGACTAATTAATCAACTGACAAATTTTTCCAGCTCTAAACTATACCGTAATCCTCATCTAAAGCATACATATATAGCAGAGCTGCAACGATTAATCGTTTAGTTGTCAACTATTAAATTAATCGGCAACTATTTTGATAATCGATTAATCGGTTTGCGTAATTTCTTAAGCTAAAAAAGTAAAAATTCTCTGATTCCAGCTTCTTAAATGTGAATATTTTCTGGTTTCTTTACTCCTCTATGACAGTAAACTAAATATCTTTGAGTTGTGGACAAAACAAGACATTTGAGGACGTCATCTTGGGCTTTGGGAAACACTGATGGACATTTTTCACCATTTCTGACATTTTACAGATCAAACAACTACTCGATTAATTGAGAAAATAATCAACAGATTAATTGACAATGAATATAATCGTTAGTTGCAGCCCTAATAAATAGACTGTCAAATAAAGTCTTGATTCATTAAAGAGATTCTTCAATAGGCCAAAACAAACACATGTATCACTGTAGACATGTCTTCCAAAATCATTCTTTCAACCAGTCTGGCTCTCAGTCTGATGACATCAAATCTTTTGTTTGAGGAAATGATGCGGGAGGAAAAAAAAAAAGGCAAAACAAATGGAGAGAACAGCTGCCATGTTCCCATCAGCCATCATGTCTCAGCTTAGTTACCTGGAAATAAACTAATCCTTCACTACTCAGGTGAGGTATCCATTAGCGTACTGCTTCTACAGTATGAAACCCTTCCCTGTACTGAATTCTACACCAAATGTGACAGAAGGGATTTTTTTTTTTTTTTTACTCGCGCAACCACAACCTCCAAAAACACAGAGACAGCCCAAATGCAAAAGCCAGCAGCAGGCATCCGAGTGGAATTCGGTGTAGTGGCCCAAACTAAATACCCCGGCTCTGCTACAGCAATTCAAGGGAAGGCATCTGGATGCAGCAATGCAGTTTTTCCCCCCTCACTCTCATTCACTTGGACAGCTGATGACGTTCGCTCGCCTGGCTTGGAATCTGCTGCTGCTGCCAGCAAGAGTTGTGAATGGGGACGCACACACACACATAATAAGCCCAGGGTCTACTGCGCTGATGTTGCTCTCGTCAGAGCAGCTGGGTTCAGGTTACATTTAAACAAAGGAATTCACCCCACTCCCCTCATCTACAGTATACCCTGGTATTAAACCTTCTCCCTCCTTGTCACTACATGTCAGCTAACATTAAAAAAGATCCAAACAGATCTCGCTGAAACAAACCGCTATGAATAACTTGGCGGAACTTCTTTCTGATCATGCTGTGACCCCCCAATTTCCTCAGCTGAGCTTTCACGATGGGTTAACAGTAGAACCGTCAGATGATACTCAGATGACCGCGCAGGAGATCGGGGTGTTTCATTTCACTGCATGCTCATCATCCATAAAGTATCTTCCGCAGAGACCGGAGAGCGGCTCCACAGGAAGATGGAGCTCGGATGGCAGTAGCCCACTCAGTTTGTTATGTAACGATCAATTTGATTAAATAGCTTATGGGCTGCATCTAACTGATAGTGCATAATACCATTTGGCTTTACGTAAGAGTGTGGTCACTCGACGAGATGGTTCAATATGATCTACTTTCCTATGGAAATCCATATGAGTTAGATTTTCCACTCTGTGATAAACATGAAACAGCATATTGGTCGTAAATCCTCTCTGATCCTAAAGTTTAAAACCGGCTGGTTTTAATCTCCCACCTCTCTAATCAATGAGAAGTCTTCACTTGATGGTAAAATCCAGACCAGTACTGTGTGACACAGAAGAGCCAAAGAGCGATGGAAGTTGGCACAGGGGCCTGTTTTACTCTAGCTCCTGGCCCGGGGGGATATCAATCACTTTTTTTATTTCTACGCTTCGCTGCCACTCACACTGTTTTACTGATTTTGGGAGGTGTGAGGATAGACGCTGGCATGAAACGCGGCAAAGTGGAAACTGGGCCTTCCTGTTGTGCGTCCCTGGGAGCGTTTTGGACAAGAGGATGCATGCCTCTCGCTTCGGCTCTCACTTGCATAAACAACCAGGGAATAAACAGGAGTTTCTTCGCTCCATTCACATCCTCTTGCTGTTGCTGGTATGTGGCCTAAAGTGAAACTCTGTGTATACTACCATACACATGAGTGATGAAGCAGGAGAGTTACCACTCTGGGCCCTGTAAGATAAAACCTCTAACGATCCCCACAGTTAAAGGACACTCACAACAACCTGTGACACGCTTTCAGTGCAACAAATCGGAATTCAACTGTTGGATCTATACGCTCACACGGCTGCATTTGTAGGGCCATTGATCAGGCCATTGAAAAGTCGTGTTTCAGCCGTTAACTCAAAGAACCGTCTCATCCCTTAATGTGAAACTGTAAAAGGCCCTTTCTCTCCCACACACTGGGCCTGGATGAGCACCAATGGAGCAGCTGGGACAAGCGAGATCTGTCACGGGTCATTAACTGCTCTTATTAATTCATGAAGCTTAATTCACCCCAGCCCGAGTCGTGCTCTGCCTAGCCTATGAAACAAAAACGTCCAGACTGACCCCCAGGCGAACGGCGTCCTTCGTTAGGGGTTTTGACAGCATGTCAGCTTCCTGTTTCACTTCATCACTCCGTTAATTCCCATGAAACTCTCTCTCTCTCTCTCTCTCTCTGTGCCCGGACTTGTCCCCTTCTTTTTTCCTCCCAAGTATGTCCTCATGTGAGATAAATGGAAGGAGCTGCCAGAGTCTTGTCCTGCGTCACCCCGCAACTCCACAGAGACTGTTGCCACATGAAACCACGTGCAACCAAACTTCTTGTGTGCACACCATGGACTGTTTATACAGAGTCTATGGTGTGCAGTTGTGTGAGAGTGTGTGTGTATATTAAGAAGTATTTCTAGTGAAAGGTTTCATAATTTATTCTTAAAAAGATATGGCACACATCCAGAGTTCCAAGGAAGTATGATGCTTTTTAACCCACTTGTTCCCTAAACATGCCTCAGAAAGATCCTGAGAATATTCTGGCCTAGGAAGATCACAAACCATGAACTACACAAAACGACAGGGTGCTTGGACATGGAAACAATATTGATAAGAAGAAGATGGAGATGGGCTTGGACATGTATTAAGGAAACCATCTGATGACATGACAAAAGTGGCATTGCGTTGGACACCAGAGGGAAAACGCAAAAGAGGGAGGCTCAAAAACAACCTGGAGGCGAACCATCAAAGTAAACATGAAGACGAGAGGATACAGCTGGAACAGCATTGAGAAGAAAGCAAACAACAGAGATGAGTGGAGATCCTTAGTCCTTGCCCTATGTGCCACCAGGCGCAACAAGGACTAAGTAAGTAAGTAAGTTCCCTATACACAGGTTCAGGGACCTCCAGAAGACTTTAAAGGTCCCATATCATGCTCATTTTCAGGTTCATATTTGTATTTTATGTTTCTACTAGAACATGTTTACATGCTGTAATGTTCAAAAAACCTTTATTTTCCTCATACTGTCGGCCTGAATATGCCTGTATTTACCCTCTGTCTTAAACGCTCCGTTTTAGCGCATTTCGACGGAATTGTGTTGCTAGGCAACAGCTTGGGTCCATGTGTACTTCCTGTCAGTTGATGACATTCACATTACACTGCAACCAGGAATAAACTGGGACACATTTAGAATGTTTACATTTAGAACTGTGTAAAGGTAGAAATATTGTATAGTTGTGACATCACGAATGGGCAGAAATCCTGACAGCTTGTTTCAAATGTAGAGTTTCTGAATACGGGCTGTGGGTATTTACCTGTGGATTGAGCGTTTCGATACTTTCAACGTATTTATATAGGACTTAAGCCTGCTTTATAATAAAAAAACATGAAAATCTAACTTTTTTGTAATATATTTTCCCTTTAAGGGAAACAACCATGGCGTCAGACTGCACGGTGTTTACCTGCAGGCCTTTCCTCCTGCCCTCAGCACGACCCTGTCTTCCTAGAAAAGGAGCTATTAATAACACCATATACCTTTATATTCCAGTCAGACTACATGTGGCCTTCTCAGACACTCTGATAACCAGAGCTGTGCAGAGCAGAACAGGCCCCACACAGAGATTTCAACATCATCACCACATCACAAATGCCAGCCAGCCAGGCTGCACTCATGTATTCTCTGTGCATAATAAAAAGAGTTATTCCCTGAATCAGTGTGTATGCCTCAGCATGTATAATGTTGCGAAAGAGCGCATTCATTTGCGCAGACAGTGAAAAGCGGATGTGGGAGGCAGATTTTTTTTCTCTCTCCCCTCTTACATACGTGGGAAAAAACGCATTTGATCTGTCAAAATCATCCAGGATAAAATGATGCATTAGATTTTAGATTAGAATGTATCATCATTTTCATTGAGATGTGTTCATGCTGTCTGTATTATTGCATAAGTGTTTTTTCTGTTGCATCTGTAGGATTTACCTGCAGCTGTACTGAACCTACTGCCGTCATCGTTACCATTATTCCCACCTTTTCTGCATAAATGTAACACAGCCAGGCCTACTGAACTATTAAGCTTCTTTTATGTGCCAACTTACCCTCTCTCGCTTTTAGCAGTACAGTGTTGGCTACTATGTTCTCCAGCTCCATCAAAAAAAAAAAAATCCTAAATGCAGAGGTTTTTCGGTTCACAAGCGTCTGCAGAGGAAAAACAACGTCCTTCAGCTGGTGCGCCTCTGCTCTCTGTCTGTGTGTGTCTGTGCGTGTGTCTGTGTGTTTTCTCTTCACTCCTCGTCGGTATCCGAGCGGATTTCACTCATATCAAAGTCGTAGTGGATAAAAACAGGATGTCATAGATTCGCTTGCAATGTAAACTGGGCATGGTTCTTCTTCTTGTTGCTGCATTTCTACTCCAATCCCCCCAAAACCCCAAAACCAGTCCATGCGTAATGTGGCTGCGGAGTCTCTCAGACGCAGAAGAGGTTGTGTTCAAGTTGGAGGAGCAGATTGTATGTTCCTTTTCACAGCGGATTCTTTACACAAGCAGGACACTAGCAGCTTTACATTACAACAGCAGGAGGTTGGTTGGTTGAGATGGTCCAGAGATCATCAAACATCAAGCGAGCACCCCTTCCTCTCTGTTGGTGCGTAATCAAAATGGGCTGGGCCTCTCGGTCACTGCTGCGTCAAGACAGAGACAGAAACCACTCCACCAGAAGTGAAGATAATGGGTCAGCAAAATAAAAGCATAATATGAGGAGTTTGTAGGATGCAAAAACAAAAATAAAATAAAATAAGATAAAATAGAATAAAATAAAATAGAATAAATAAAATGAAATGAAATAAAATGAAATAAAATAAAATGAAATGAAATGCAATAAAATAAAATAAAATAAAATAAAATAAAATAAAATGAAATGCAATAAAATGAAATAAAATACATTAAAATAAAATAATATAAAATAAAATAAAATAAAATAAAATAGCACAAAACCTGAGCAGATACAACAACTGCGAGGGAGCTCTTTGTCACATATTACATTACTGGGCATAGATGCATGTCGGCTCAACCACTTGTTGTAAAGCCACATAAATTCTTGTTCTCTTCTTCCTCTTGGTTTAAACTGCACATTGTCTCTAAAAAGAGGGGAGTCCAAGGCACTCTTCTGTCAAAAAATATAAAAAGCCTAGCATTTCATCACGGAATAGCCAATTGAATAAAGGCTTTTTATATTTTTTGCCAGAAGAGTGCCTTGGACTCCCACCTTTTTTGAACCTTTGTGTACCCCACCAAGAGCACTTTCATCACACTGATTTGAACTTCCGAGCACTCTGGACTTTTTCCCTTTTTTGCACATTGTCTCTATTGCAATGGGGGTAAAATTAGCAAATCACTGTAGTAGTGAATATAGAGTGGGGATTAAAGGTAAAGTCGCCCCCTGGTGGTAGAACCTCTACATGATTAACTACATAATAGAAATGTCTTAGTATGGATAAATTGCATTAGGCACCAATGCCTCTTAAGATGTACTGTGCAATCCAATACCCATACTACAAGTATGCCAGAAAAAGATTTAGTATGTCCCAATACATAGTATGTCAAATGCAGTATGCCAAAAATACCAGGATGTCCTACTACAACCGGTAGCATTTTGCAGTATGCAGGCCAGCATGCTTTTCTGGCTATTCTGACCCACAATCCTCTGCACAGTGGATATATAAGCAAGAGGGTCAAAGTTCAAAGTGCAATGTTATGACAAAGTAATATGTCCCAATTGTATGCACACTGCATGCAACAGTGTGTAAGGGCAGCTGCAGCATGTACTAAAAGTAAACAGAAAAAGTATGCGATTTGGAGCGTAGCCTTAATGTTTTTTTGGGGGCTTTTTGTGCAGAAGACATGTTGACATGTGAAACACAGGCGAGGGCACATCACGGCTGACATTTACAGATGATGACTCATGATTACAAAATACTCAGGTCTGTATGGCTGCGAGTTTTGAATTTCCGTAACACTTGTTTGTCTCTGGGCCATATCAGATCAGTAAGTTCATGTCTTCCATGTTGGTGGCACTTGAGAAAGTAGGATCCAATTCCTGAGACTCCAAAAGTGCCCACAGGCAACCTATGATAAGAATAATAAGAATAAGAATATCGTAAATATTACAATATGACAATTCTATATTTGAGTCGGAGGCTCATATCTCCCATCATGTCTAGATGACCTAAAAGCAGTTGGCCTGATGTAACCTATGGGTTATCATCATTACGTAATGAATAAAAACATTTTGAATGGTTGCTTGAAACTGTTGAGACAAATATTATTCCTGATTTAAACCCTAAAGATTAGTCAGTGGCACATAACAAAGAGCCCCTTAACCATTATCCAACTTTCCCCCTCCTGATTAATTTATGCCACTAACTCATTCTGTAGGGACTTTTATTTTGAAGGTTATCTGGAATTCATACTTGTGTAAGTGTAGCCTACCGAGCTTGACATCCTTCTGGATTTTTTTTTTTTTTTTTTTTTGCATGCAGGCTGCTGTACAGTGTTCACAGTAAAAAAAAACAAAAAAAACTCATCATACATTGAATCTCGGCAGAAAAGGCTGGTTCACGTGGTACCAAGATAACTGGTTGAAGAGTTCATACCAGCCAGTAGGCCTGAATACAGCCGACCTGCCTGCTGCTGCAGCTGTCATTTTATATGAACTCACTGTATCCGTCCAAACGATTAACAAGCTTGTTATTGACTGATGAAGGCAGATAGGATCGATCTCTCCAGACGAGCTCTGATCTTTATAAACAGGACATCTGTTGCACTGATATGCCAACATTGAATTACTCACATTAATTATGCCCTTTCCTCTTATTAGATCTTGGAATAACAAATGCATGAGTCTCATGTTTGATGTCACATAGCAGCGTGCAACGTGGTCTGCATGTTGGCACTGTGGCTGCTGTAGGGACCCGCATATTTCAGCCTTTAAAGCTGCAGTTGGTAACTTTGAGCAAATATGATAAAAAGTTTTTTTTTTATAAAACTGTCACTATATCTTTACAATAGTGCATGAGACATCATCTGTAAAAAAAAAAAATCATATTCCTCTGTGTCCTCCTAGTGCATTTGCTAGATTTCAGCATGCCCCCGAAGGAAAACAGGCAATCAGAGCCGAGGAGTCTCTACAGCAGCTGTCAATCACTGCTCGCAAAACTGGCAAACTCCGATCAAACGGTCAAACTAGGCAGCGCTGATCAAATATAAATCAAGAGTCTGTTACCGTAATGCCCATTTCTGACCTCAAATGTTTTCAGAAACATATTTTAGTGTTTAGCTGTAAAATGAGAATGTTTGTGACCCAGCCGGTGGGCGGTGCTTGGTTTTGGCTCGACTGTTTTCAACAAGGCGGCCGGCTCACAAACTTTCTCATTTTACAGATAAAAGGTACACTACAAGATGTTTATGAAAACATTTTTAGGCGAGAAACAGGCTTTGCAGTAACAGAATCTTGATTCATATTTGACCAACAGTTTGACAGTTTGATTGGAGTTTGCAGTGACTGACAGCTGCTTTAGAGGCTCCTCAGCTCTGATTGGTTGTTTTCCTCCGGGCGCTGTGAAATCTTGCAAATGCGTTTAGGTGAAGGAGACAGAGAAACATTATTTTTTTTTACCTATTATCTGTCTCATGTACTACTGTTAGGATATAGTGACAGTCAGTGGTGGAGGAAGTATTCAGATCCTTTTCTTAAGTAAAAGTACTAATACAACACTGTAAAAACACTGTTAAAGTTTAGCATTGAACATGTTACTAAAGTGAAAGTATGTAAGTATAATCTGGAAAATGTACTCCAAGTGTCAAAAGTAAAAGAACTCAATGCAGTATAATGTCTCCTGTGACTGTTGTATATTATACAACGTATAATTAGATTATTACTACTCAGGCATTCATTCATGTAAAAACAGGATGTTATTGCTGTAATTGGTTGAGGTGGAGCTCATTTTTATTGGACTGCAACTAATAATTACTGTCATTATGGATTAATCTGCTGATTCTTTTCTCCTTTAATGGATTACTTGGTTTGTAAAAATAGTGATAAATGCCTTCACAATTACCCAGAGCCCAGCTTGAGTTTTATATGCAAAAAAAAAGTGAATTTGTAAGGCAACTAAAGCTGTCAGATAAATACTGTGCTGTAAGTACAATACTTCCCTCTGGGATGTAGTGGAGTAGAAGTATACAGTGGCATGAAAAGAGAAGACTCAAGTAATGTACAAGTACCTGAAATTTGTATTTAAGTACAGTACTTGAGTAAATGTACTTAGTTACATTCCACCACTGGTGACAGTTTTATGAAAATAACTTTTTTATCATATTGCTTAAAGTTACTGACGGCATCTTTAATGCCTTAATAACGTATTAACTAAAACACAGTAAGAAAAACAGAATGTGCGACATGGTGAGATGGTGTGATGACACAAATTTGTCCAAGCAGGCCTTCCATCATGAAAAACTAAACTCTTTAATGGAGCATAGCGTGTAGTTTTTGTCAATATCAGGCCCACATAATCTCCAAATAAAAAGGCTCAACATATCACTGACAAAATAGAAAGTGCTGCTGTAAAATAAATGCTAAGTTGCCAACAGAGTGCTTTTATACAAACACAGGATTCTTTCATTTTGCTGTAAGGATCTGCAGAAGTGAGAGCAGCTATCGCATTTTTTTTTCTCCAAATAATTCAACTGAAATTCATACAGTACACTGTACAGTATGCAGGCCCAGCATGATGCAGCCTTGTACCCATAAAAAAAAAAAAACAACACTCATGCTCTCTCAAACTCAAAGTAAAAATGATCAGTCCGATAAACTGAGAAAGAGGCTCATGGAATCGAGGTTAGTATTCGTCCAAGTTGTCAGCTTTGGGGATGGACAGGCCTCGGTCCTTCAGAGCCTGCATCTTCACCTTCTCCGTCTCCTGCTTGGTTTGCTGCTGCAACCGCTGCTCCTCCAGAATCTCTTCGATGGAGACCTGCTGCAGGACCGTGTCGCAGGGCTTATCCACATCCTACAGAAGACAACATTTCATCCATCATTATAATGTATATCAGCAAACTGTTCACTCTTTCCTCCCATAACAACTTCAGATTAAACCACAAAAAATATTTTCCTGTCGATAAGGACTTGCCACATTCGGCCAGATATGATCATCCAACCTCACCAGATAGATATGAAAAAGGCACAAGTCCTACTCGACCACAACCCAGCCTGTGTGCAGACTCAATCTCCAACCACATCTCCCTTTTGTCCAGCATTTAAAACATAAATACATGAATAATGAAGTGAAACTAGTGCAATTATCAGACTACCGCAAACCTCTCCTACCACAAAAAAATGTTAACATCTTCTAGAGCACTGAGCTTGACAACTGCGTACGTGCTATGACACCCATAACTTCTATGCATCCATTCTTTGTTAATTACATGAACTGCTGTCCTCGGCATACTGTGCATCGTCTGCAGCTGTAGAGGCTGCGCTGTTGTCAAAATGTAGATTTGTAACTGAATGCATGAAGCATATTTATAGAGGGACATGCAGAGTCTGGGTTCATGAGTCATGTGTGCAGGCCTAGCAGGGTCTATACGGGATCTGTAAATGTGCCTGTAGTGCGTTTAAGGTGTCACTGCACAAATTTGCACACATTAGAGATGCACGATGATGATAAAAATCTAATTTTATGGATGTTTCTGTTACTTTATATCTTCTCCAATGTTCTGAATAAGAGTCTGTTTAAGTGACGCAGGACTTCCATTTTTTCTGTAGGTTTCAGATATGTTAAGATTGTTTTTATTTTGCAGTATTTTACAGTACGTCAAGATGGCAGGATTAATATGTTTTGACAGTTTATAGCTTGTGTGAGCTTTCCTGAGTGATTCTAGTCATAAGCTCAAGTCAGTTTTTAACCAGCCATGTAGGAAGCTGCATAAAATACATCTCAGCATCCCATCTTTCAACAGTTTAGTCTGCGTCTTTGTTTACAAAACAAGCTGTGTTATAATCAATGAGCCTTATCCCATTACAAAAAACATGGGCAGATTTATTAGAAAGCAGTAGAGCTGTTGTATTTACTCAGTTTGTTACCTAGTGACGTACCGCCCGGAAAAATAAAAATATAAATGTTAGCTTGGCTAAATAAGCTGGGTTTATAAACATTATGTTCACCTGTTTCCATACAAACAACTAGGGCTGTAAGAAAATATCGAAAGTAACGAATGTCACGATATTATGTTTTGTGATACTGTATCGATTCTCAAAAACACTACTGATTTTTAATTAATAGTTTATATGCAAAGATTAACTCAGTCAATACTTTATTTAATTTGCAATGAGATTCGCCCTCTTAGTGTATGTGCCCTCTGGACCGTGATAAATACAAATGCAGGTCCCACTGTTCTGATTGCATAAAGGAAGTAAACTGTTTTAAAATCAGATTTTATGCGTATGGTGGTGCGTTCTTTATACTAAGTTTTCCTTAAATTAGATTTAAAAAATATATCACCTTGCTTACGGTATCGCAATATATTGAATCGTAACCCCTGTATCGTGATACGTATCTTATCACCAGATTCTTGCCAATACACAGCCCTACAAAACAACAGGTCTGCACTGAAAATAAATATATATAATAAGCACTAAAATGTAGAATAAACAATGTCATATTATTTAAAATTTATTTGGACCCTTTATGTGAATCTCCACTCCGACACCCATAACTACATTTAAAAAGGGACTGTTTGTAACTTCTTACATGTATAAATCAATCCGGGTCAGTGTCCCATGCGCGCTCGCGTGTGGCTACGCTGTTCAGACAAGACTCCAACACAAACTACAAGGAAGCACCAAAGTTCTATCTAGTGAAGCCCGTCTTGCAAAACAGTGCTGGCTGCGGTCAGAGGACGCGGGGGAGACGTAGCTTTGGTCTCCAGGGCCGGAGTCTCTGCTGCTTGCCTTCACTCAAACGCCGCGCTCGTTCTCACTATTTCGCTCCACAGTCACGTGCATGCGCGCACACTACACACTGCAGAAGAGTTAGTTTAGCTCTGAGAATATCTAGTGAATGTACAGTGGAAGTTTGTGCAGTAATAAATGCTGCAGCTCCTCCAGACCAACAGAGGTTTCCCGTGTCTTGGGAAGTGACGAGGCTCCGCAGCGAGTTACGTTATCGTCTCCGAACAAAACTCCGGTGTCTCCCCTGTTCCTTCTGACCGCGGTCGGGAGGCTGAAGCAGGAAAAGCCAACACTAGGATCAGCAGTGATTCATGGAGAGACCTTCGTCTGGTCAGCTAACATCACTGCCAAGCAGGTGAAATATAGAGTGATATTGTGGTTTTAGCTGACGTGTGTCGCCTGAATGTCATGTCTATGTAGAGCGAGCACAAGTACAAGCCTGACGTTGACTTTTGTTGACTTAAAGGCCACAGGTGTTGCTGTTAACAAGCAATTCTGATTCTTACAAACAGTCCCTTTAATATTATTTAGTACTAATTTAGTAATTGCTCACTATCCACTGTCCATCCATTTCAGCTTGATCCAAAAACACACAAATACAAGGAGGATATTCCCACTTACTATCTCTCCCAGCAGCACCACATTCTCTCCTCTCACTATGAATATTCCTCTGGGGATGTCACCAAATTTCTTCCCCACGTGGATGCGCTCAACTGTCTGATGAAAAACTAAATTGGCTGGTGGGGGGGACAACAAGAGAAACAGGTTAGAGAAATAAAGTGTTGTATAGAAAGAAGAAAAAAATATTGTGGGAATCGTATAAACATTTTAATTGAGCCTCTCTGTAATTAGCAGAAATGTTGGCTTGTTGTTGTTTTGCACCCTTTATATGAGTAGAAACAAGTGGGAGATAAATAATAAGATATACCAAACTGATCAATGCTTCTGAGGTATCCGATCAAAGTCCTGCCATCTCGGAGCAGCACCAGGTGCTTCTCTGCAGGACAACAACCAACACAAACATGTTTAACAACATTAAACGGTTGCAAAATGATCCAGTTAGTGTCAGACACGATGCCACATCTTGACACGATTGTTTCAGTAAACCATGTCGGTCTGATCCTCCTCTCCTCCTCAGACTTACTGTCGATGTCGTCTATGAGGCTGGCCGTCCCTGGAACGTAATTCATCTTGAGCTGCTGCTTGTTTGTATCTTTTTTGTAACGTTAAGCCATGAATGTTTCAAAATATGTTTCTTTCAAGAAGAGAACCGGAAGCGTCTTTATACACGCCCGGGATCAACTTCCGGTACACCTTTAACCCTTTGAGCGCTGCAGTACAATTAAATGTCTATTTGTTATGATTACTTTTTTAATTTTTAGGTCTGGTGCTTTAAGAAAACATCTTTAAAAACATGTAACACTAAAAATGTATAGTTTTTGAAGATTAAAACGTGTTACGTGTTTCCTATTGGCTAACAGCGTCATATGACGCTGGGGCGACACCAAAGATGGTTTACAATCGACAGTAACAGATTCGGAACAATTCAACACTTTTTGCTTGTGTAGCCATAAAATTATCAAAAATTAAATTTTTTTTTAAAATTTTACTTTTCATCCTACGATGGAGTATTAGGGACACATTCAGGGGGAAAAAAATTGGAGATTTCGAGAATAGAGTCATAGCTTTACGAGGAAAAAAGTCGTAATATTACGAGAATAAAGTCGTAACTTTACAAGAAAAAAAGTCATAATATTACGAGAATAATGTTGTAACTTTACAAGAAAAAAGTCGGAATGTTACGAGAATAAAGTCGGAATTTTACGAAAAAAAAGTTGTAATATTACGAGAATAAAGTTGTAATTTTACGGAAAAAGTCGTTAAATTACAAGAATAAAGTCATAACTTTACGAGAAAAAAAGTCATAATATTACAAGAATAAAGTCGTAATTTTACAAGGAAAAAAGTTGTAATATTACGAGAATAAAGTCGTAACTTTACAAGAAAAAAGTCGGAATATTACGAGAATAAAGTCGTAACTTTACGAGAAAAAAGTTGTGATATTAAGAAAAATAAAGTCATAACTTTACGAGAAAGAAGTCTCAATATTACGAGAACAAAGTCATAATTGTACGACTTTTTTCCGTAAAATTACGACTTTATTCTCGTAACAAAATCTTAGACTTTTTTTTTTTCCCCTCAATGTGGCCCTGTCGTATCATCCAAACACACCCAAACAGTAGGCCGTCTGCATAATCACACATCTTTTATGCAGCATGAGTAAAAATGTCCCTCAATCCATTAACGACATTCATGGTGCCAGAAAACAGAGGCAGAGTGAGACCTCTTTACTTTTACTTGTGCTCTTCATTTAAAGCGACAGGACACGAATGCCCGAGCTCGGTTGCCAAACAAGGCCTATAGAAAGAAGGTGTCATCAATGCGTCAAAATTCAAGCGGTTCTACACATGCGCAGTAAAATCTAGCCAGCACTGCGCATGCGCTATATCCCATATCCCCAAGAACCAGTGATCCATCCTCCTTCTATAAGCCTTGCGTTGCCATTCTATCATTTCCTGATTCAAACCAGGCGATCATCTACTCCTCTAGATTAAAACACGGCAGCATCGTTTGTTAACAGTCTGGACTAACAGATAAGTACCGTTAGTCTTGTTAAATTGTTGTTTATAATGGCAGATAACAGGACATGTGCTGTGGAGCGTGTTTAGCTGAAGAAACATCATCAAATGCAGCCAAACCTGAAGCCCGGCTGGCCCTCTAACTCTGAGACTGCTAACGGGAACTGGAACAACACCATGGTAATATCAGTGTGTGGATACAGCTTTAGAGACATTAAGCAGTCTTTTCAGTGTCTTTAGTTCTCATTAAACAACCTGAGTTTACACAGAAACACATTGTTACTTAGCTAGCTTTAGTCACAGTAGAGCTCTGTCTAATGTTAGCTGGACGGCTAACAGAGCGCTAACTAGCATTATGTAATAGTTACTGCTACACTGCTCACTAGTTCAGCTGTTGTTTGACTTTGTGTCATGTTTGTCTTGATGTGACAACACTGCTACTAGCACAACAGCTGTGTCAAAAACGTACATGTTTGAGAAATGTCTTTACTCAGATAATCAGCCTGTTCTCTTTTAGCTTACACGGTATTTATCTGGTCCAGCAAGCAATAAATGAGTCAGTTGTTGTATTGTCTGGGATAGATGCTGAAAGCATGGGGTTATATAGTTTCTTGTTAGCTTGTACCAAAGACAGCTTAGAATATAAATAGTACTCTTGGTACTTAACTTTCCCAGTAGACCACATACAAAGGAGGACGGTCTGCAGGACAGATAATAATGCACACAGTGCACTTTCATAGACTAAGCTACTGGAGTTACCCTACACTATACTCACATTTAACAGTCTGTTCTGCACTATACTCATTTTTGAACAGTCTCTTCTGCACTATATTCACTTTTTCAGTAGTCGTGTATCACAGCTGTTACCCTGCACTATATTCAGTTTTAACAGTTTTTTCATCTCCTTGTATTTGTATATCTGGTATATTTGTTTGTACTTTGTACTTTGCACTACTAACTTTTTTACTGCCTTTTTACTAACATGTGTTTGCACTATGGAACTGTGATGCTGGAAACTTGAATTTCCCTCGGGATCAATAAAGTTACTATCTATCTATCTATCTATCTATCTATCTATCTATCTATCTATCTATCTATCTATCTATCTATCTATCTGTCTGTCTGTCTGTCTATCTGTCTATCTATCTACACACCAAAAAAATGACAAAAACTGCACTTTACTGTACACCAACTGTCTATCAGTAATACTTTCAGGTGTAATTCTCACTGTGCAATATCATTTTCCACTTGTGCAATTTTGTTAATAGTCTGTTTATTGTCAATACTGTATACACTGCTCCTTTTTTTAATACTTCCTTTTATTTAAATGGTTCATATTTTGTTACACTTTGTTTAGCTCTTTTTTTTTTTTTTTTTTATATAACTGTGTTAGCTGATGCTTCTTGTTTTTTGCACTATCCCCTTTGCTGCTGTACACTGCAAATTTCCCCACTGCGGGACTAATAAAGGCATATCTGATCTTATCTTAACAGATATATTCTCTCAAAATAACTCTACTGTGTGATATACTCTGTGTTCACAGGACGCTCCTCAGTATCCAGGCTACCCCTCACACTACTGGTATCCCCAGTCTCATTCCACAGGACACTATGCAAATACCTATCCCTCTGGATCAGATGTTCAGCCTCAGTACAATCAACAGGTACAGCTAAGCATGTTCACGATGCAGCAACATAACCTGGCCCTCTAAATCCGAGGTTGTACAGTAGCAGTAAATCTGCTCATTATCCTAAGTCTCTTAAGTGCTTTCACCTTTCCCTCACATTTTCCAGCTACTACAGTTACATCACTATGATACTTTTATATACAGACAATGGCATGTCTTATGATTATGCTTTCCATGTAGGTAATGCCTGGAGGTTATCCAAATGGCCATGGTGTCTACAGCCCAGCGCAGAGTCAGTATTCAACAAGTGGTTTCCACCCCTCCAACCCTTTCTACTGTGCCGACACTCAGAGACCAGCTCCAGGTCCTTATCCTAACCAGGTCTGTGCAGCGGAGCAGAGCAGCGGGCCGTCTGGACAGCCACACGCTCAACACCAACATCATCACTATCCCGGTCCACACTGTCAAGGGGTGAGTTTATTCGAACACACACCATGGTTAAATATTGGAAATAATATTGTAACATTAATATTTATTAGGGCTGTACATTTAATTGAATATAAATCCCGATTTTGGCCACAATTAAATGAACATGATCGCCTGCGATATTGAGGTTTAAAATGTGCATTCTGCTCATAGAGAACTCTGCCGCATATCAAATCAAGCATTTTCTAAACTAACAGCTAGCCACCAGCAGGTGATTGAGGTGTTTTGGCTTCACTTTTGGGGATAGATATATTATCTAAACAACCAATGTGTTTATGATTAAATTGAGAGCATAACATTGTTTATCTAGCTCTTAATGTTGCTAATTTTGCTCTTGAAGTGCACCAGATTGAAGCATTTAACTTTAAAATGTAGCTAACAAAAGGGTAGTGTGAATATTCCTTTATTTTTTCACTATGCAATATTTTTTTCCAACATCGTGCAGCCCTTTACATTAGCAGGAATGGAAGTGAAAGCAGTGTTCTGTTTATTTTAATGTGAAAGTGCAATAAAAATATGTTTTTCACCAAAATCAATGAATAATCGTGATAAATAAGGATCTCAGGAGATCAATACTGATATCTCAATATTGATCAAAAATAATCGTGATTATCATTTTGGCCATAGTCGTGCAGCCCTACTATTGATTGTATCTGACTGTGATATACTAAAGTAAAGTAGTAATAAAAATAATTTTCTTCTTTTTTTTTCTCTGACCCAAAATTACCTTCACTCCCAGGCTCCTGGATATCCTCCTGGGGCGTACCCACACTACAGTGAAGGTGGTCATGCGATGCCTTCGAACCCCCCGTACACCACTGGCCAGCCTCTCCACCAAAACCCCCAGGCCGATGGGTGGGCGCACTCTGGTGCGTACGCCCCCCCACAGCAGCAATGGCAGCCAGGCCAGCAGCCTCAGCAAGGCCACTACGGAAATCCTGTCCGTCCACCGCATCCTCCAGCGTGGCCGGGGACCGGAACTGGCGCTCCACCACCTTACCAACCCAAGGTATGAATCTGCAGCTACTGTATTATTTCAATGTGGTTTTTGTGATTCTTTGGTATTGTTGATTAAGTGAGCCGGTAAAATCAATTTTGGATGCTCATACATTTTGCATAAAACCAGTATTGATGGTAAACAGAAGAAGACATGGAACCCACAAGACCTCTTTTCAGGTCAAGCATAGACATGCAGTGATGTGACGTTATGAAACTTATTTTGGAGAATTGGATTATAAATCATTACAATTTACATGTTGTGTTTATATGGTATTGAGATTGAGGATTATCAAATATCTTAACAGTCTTTTGTTTTATGTTACTGTAGGACCAACAGCACCAACGCGCACCACAAGTGGGACCTAAACCCAGGCCGACCCCATCTCTGAATCCCCCCAATGGAAAGCCCGTCGAAATAAGCTCGCCGCCCCAAATGTACAACAAAACCGGGAGAGGTGAGCCTAACCCTTCGCAAGGTGAGCCCCCGCCGTCGGCCGCGGCCCAGGCTCCGGCTCCGGCTCCGGCTCCGGGCCACGCTGGACCTCACCCCCTGAGCGATAACCCCGGCCTAGCCAAGGTCCAATACGTCATGGCCAGAATGATGCTGCTTCAGGAAGACGTTGACGAGTTTGTCGGCAAAAAGTCAGACAAGAGTTACCGCTGTCTGGAGGAACTGCTGACCAAAGAGCTGCTGGAGCTGGACTCCGTGGAGACTCAGGGACAGGAGATCGTCCGGCAAGCCCGGAAGGAGGCCGTACAGAGGGTCCAGGCCATTCTGGATCGGCTGGAGAAGAAAGCCTTCTGAACTGAACTGGACTTACTTACTGGTTTGTGGGTCACCAAGTCTTGCTGTTTTTTCTTCTTCCAGATCTTCCATGGACACAACGAGGGTCTAATCTTCTCTCTCTCTCTCTCTCTCTGAGCTGTGTTATCTTAAGGTTTTTTTCCACCACCATGACATAATAACATGCCTGAAATAAGTGGCATGGACCCAAGACCAAGACAGAGCAATTACTGGTACATGGAATCAACCTTTTAACGCCTAATTATGCTGGTATAAGTGATGGTGTTAGAAGTGTAGACTGACGGTTGTACATATCATAAGTGACTTTCAGCCTCAGTGAGCGACCGTGCTGGCTACACAACCTGACACTCTCGCTCAGCTTCTCTTCGACGTCATTTATACTTTGCCAGCATAATGCAGGGCAGAGTCGCAGGAAGCTGGATTTATTCAGCGCCACGTTGCAACTGTTCTCTGACCTGTGATGCAGATCCAGTTTATGGTCAGGCTGTCCCTCAGGATTGTGGGTCGGTTTTAGCCTGATCCTACATCTAACGACACATGCACTTCATCAGCCGTCTATTATTACATCTTACAGTCTGTTTGCATGATATTGTCCTCACCCCCCACCCCTCCCGATAGAGGCCGTACACTTAGTTGCTCATTACTTCTCCAAGTCTCTGCAGGAATAGGTGCAAAGCTTTCCTTTTTTCAGTTGTGTTCCCTGCATGCACTGTAATGTCAAGACAAACACTCGATACAGTCATGACATCTCAAAGCTCATAATTGGGCCTAGAGCGTAGCAGATTTAGTGAAAATCCCCTAAAGATTGCTGTCCCCATTATTCCATCTCTTGGATGAAAATTCTTCCTGGGTGCAGACCTAGACCTAGAATCAGACCTACATATGAATGCCATGTATTTCAATATAGGAACTACTGTTATTACAGATACATAGGACATAAGGAAAAGTTTAAGAATTACTTGAAAAGATGCTAAGTTATATTCTTTTTATCCCTTTTTGAACACTTGGAATATATACATGACTAAGCAAGGGAATTGTATTGTGTTCAATCAGTTGCTGTAAAGGATAAAGGAAAGGATGTACTTTAACATTTTCAGTAATGTTTTGTGCTTAAGGACAATGTTGGTCACAGCACTTGGATCAAGTGTTTAATTTGGACCTTGTTTCTGTTTTTTCTGTCGTACTTAATATCCTTGTTATACAAATCCAGATTTGCATTGTAATCCATTTTCTCGTTAAGTCTTTTTTTTTTTTTTTCAATCATTATTGATGTGTTGATTTAGAGAAAAAAAAAAAAGAGTGCCATATTTCAGGGGATGGTTTTATATAATTAGAAAAAAATAATAATAAAAATAAGATCACAAGCTTTGCATGAAAAAACCCGTCATGTGTTCATTTTCTTGTGATGTCAAGTTTCTGTTCTAGATGGAGCACAACTGTACATTTTCACATGTAATGCATGTTTCCAACACAAGATGGGAATCCTTGCCTGATAAGTATTGACATTATTATTATTATTATTATTAAGAGTGAGAAAATTACAGAGAAATAATTAAATGTCAGTATATTTTTTAACTTGTGATCAAATGATTTTTATTTTTTGTTTTGTTTTATATTGCAATCAAATACAGTTAAAAAAATGTATCTAAGAAAATTATCTTTGTATGGCTATGGATAAATAAGCATATTCCATTCTTAAAAAGAAATAGAAACCTCTCTTATAGAAATTAAAGAATGAGAAATTGCTTGTTTTTTTTTTGTCAAGTGGAAACTGCTGCATGGGTCCACTTTCCCTCCATCTGCTAGGCAGCATCTTTAAATAGACAGCTATTTTGATGCAAAAGCATAACACAGGCCACTGAGGGCTCAAGGCACATGGGCTGGATTTAATGCGAGGGTCAAATGGCCTGACAAACCTTAGGACACCCTGTGGTGGGTACATCTGAGACTAGAATCCCCTGTGCCGTTCATTCTGCCCAGTGTGCTGCAGTCGTTCAGGACAGCTTGTGGGAAATACTTTCTTTTTTACAGCTTTCCTCTGGAAGACTAACATTTATTTGAGCAAACTAAGAAGTACTGTCTATTTTTAAAGGACAATAAGTTGCCTCATAAATTAGGAAAACTGCTGTGTCACCTCAGAGAATCGCACGGAAAAAGCAATGTCCTACACGTCCAAACTTCCCACGTCCTGGAACGATAAACCTCCTGCTCGGAAGGTGGAAATTGACCTGAGTTCACCTGGCTTGGCAGTGTTTGAGTTGGAAAGACTCTTGTTTACTGGCAAAGCCATCATCAGCCATGCAGATGAAGTGTGGCCCAGGCTTTACATTGGTGACCAGTAAGTAACTCACTATTTTTTCTTTTTAAAAACCCACAGACTGGCTGACAAGAATGAAGCATGTCCTTCCTTGTAACTCTTTGCTGTGTATGTTACTTTCCAAATATTCTTGTGTTATGACCAAGAGAGTGGACTGAGACCTTTTTACAAACATAACCTCAATCGACACTTGGATTAAGTTCACATAAGTGAAAGAGCAACTGATCATAAATCAGATTTAAATGAGTAATTTAAGATCCCATGGAGTTGCATTCCACATTGCGTAAACTGCAGCTCTGCTATGTGAGAGTTTCCACTGAAGCCTTGCCATGAAAGCACGGTCAGGTCAAGTTCAACTCGCATGTCTAAAATTGTCTTCTAAATATCAATCAATCACTATGAAATACTTGGGTAACGCTTTATGACAACCATCACTTATAAATGGTTCATTTGATAGTAAATTAAACGTAGTTAATAGTTATTTTACTGTTAACAAACAATGAAATGATAATTATGTTTACTCATTATAAAAAATGCTATAATTTGATATTTTAACAGTTTATTGCTGCACACATTAAAACATTTTATATATATATATATATATATATATATATATATATAGTAGTAGTATTTCTTAACGATTACAAAATGATTTGTAAAGCTTTAAGAAATTGTTTGTAAAACATCCATAAACATTTTATAGATACATAGACCAGATATTTATATATAACACTTTTAATGTTAATGGTTAATAATTGGTTTGTAAAGTGTCTATAAACATTATTTGGATGGCTATAATAAAGTTGCAACTGAGAGTATAATACCTTGTTTAATGGTTAATAAAGCAACAAACAAATGCATTATTATATAGTTTATATATATATAAATATATTTGTGTATATATATATATGTATATATATGTATATGTATATGTATATGTATATATATATATGTATATGTATATATATATAGGCTTATAAATCAATTGGTAATCATTAACAAATACTTAATATAGTACAAAAAATGTTATAATGTGTGCAACAATAAACTGTTAATAAATAGTTAACTAATGTAATCAGAATGTAATTGTTATCGTCTTTTATCAGCTATGATACAATATATAATTTATTAACCAATTATTTCACATAATTATCACAGTATTTTACACAAATTAATTATAATAACCAACATTATAGCATTACTCATAATTAGTAAACATTGGTAATTATAATTTCATTGTTTGTTAACAGTCAAATAACAATTAACTAACTTTAATTAACTATCAATTTACCATTTATAAACGATGGTTATTATAAAGTGTTACCAACACCTGCAACATTTGACTGTACATTGTTAGACACTGTCAGTGAATGCAGAACATTGTGCTTTTCAGACACAGTGCAGAGAACCGGGCTGACCTGTCCAAGCATCGAGTCACTCACATCCTGAATGCAGCTCACAGTAAACGCGGAGTACAGCCTGACATCTATGAGGGCATGGACATCACCTACATGGGCATAGAGGCCCACGACTCCTGTGGTTTTGACATGAGTGTCAACTTCCAGGCAGCAGCAGACTTTGTCCACAGGGCACTCAGCAGAGGAGGTGAGAGAAGGGGTAGGAAATTAATTTAAAGGCAGTCTTTTTTGGAAATTAATATTGCAATATAATGTTTCTCTGCAGGCAAAGTGTTGGTGCACTGTCATGTGGGAGTGAGCCGCTCCGCCACCCTGGTCCTGGCTTACCTTATGCTAAAGCAGAACCTGACACTCGTGGAGGCCATCTCTGCTGTGAAAGATAACCGGGGTGTCATCCCTAATCGAGGTTTCCTCCGACAGCTCATCAAGCTGGATGGCCAGCTGTTTGGCAAACACTGAACCCGGCCTGGTGTAGCATTACTGGGAAGATTTCATGGGTCCACAACATCAGGAAAAATAAGATAAAGATATTTCAAGTGTATTCCACATTGTTAAAAAGAGGAGGTTCACAGTAGCCTATTTTTTGTAGTACAGATGTTGTTTTTGAAAAGGGACTCACGACATCTGATCATTTCCTGTATCATGTTTTACTTGCCTCTAACTTTAAGGTAAACTATTTATATTCTGTCAATTTGTACATGTTAAATGGACTTAAGTTTTACATTAAAAAAATACGAATCTGATGCAGCTTTTGGTGAATGTCTGGCAGTCATTGTGCACATCAGTGCTACTTGCATACAAAACTATTAATTTGGTTTCTCCTGTATGGTATAGTATGATACAGAGTCTGGACAGTAATCATCACTCACATTGATAGTAAGCTTGATGCAATGGTTGGACAGTAATCATTACACAGAACAAATGCAGGCGCAGAGCAAATAAGAGGCTGAGATAGAGAATAAACAAAGCCAAAGTTCAGTTGCTCTGCTCATTTTTTTATAAAAGGGACATCTCTCTCTGTCCAGCTTGTGCTTCACTGTCTGTGCTTCAACCAGGAAAAGGTAAGTGGTTAAAAAGATTGATAAAGCTCAGATAAATTCACATATACAAGATTAACTAATCTGCCAACAGTTAAAAACTATTTTTGACATCTTGAGTTTGAGATGTAGCTGGACACACTGGAAATGTTACAACTGTAAATGTAAATTCTTTACAAGTGATTAGACTTACTCTTCTTATTCAATGAATGTATTGTTGTAATTTCAGGAATTTAAAATAAAAGCTGCTGTAAACCTTCCATATTTCTCAGTAACATCAAATATTCATGACTTTTAGTCAATCAAATAATAATAAAAACAAACATCTTTAAGTGTTATTTATTTAAATAATTCTGCTAATTTGCTTCTTGAGGACTGTGTGGTTTGATCAGATTTGATTGACAGTAACCAAACAGATTCTGATTAAAACGTTGCTAAACCCTGATTGGTGCACGGACGTGAGAAAAGCACAGAGAAAAAGAAATACAGAAATCTATCTAGTATGTAAAATAACCAAATCTGTTACAATGTTGGCACGAAATGGTGTGTTCATGCAGGAGCCCATCATTCATAGTAAGAGAGTTAAAGGTACAGTGTGTAGGATTTGGATGGTCTAGTGGTGTGGTTGCAGATTGCAACCAACTGATGACAGTACCATGGTTTTACACCCTGCAGCTCACGTTACCACAGTTTCACAAGCATGTCAGAGAACTACGGTGGCCTTCAGGAAATGTAAAAAACACAAAAGGCTCTCTCTAGAGCCAGTGGTTGGTCTGTCCGTTCTGGGCTACTGTAGAGCAACATGGTGGACTCCGTGAAGAGGACCCGCTCCCTATGTAGATATGAAGGGCTCATTCTGAGCTAACGAAAACACAACGATTCTTAGTTCCAGGGGATTATACACTGTTACACACTGTTCCTTTAAGTAAACAGGTTTTCAGGGCCTTTAAAACAACATGTTTGTTGTAACTCCCAGTGAAATCTGAGTATTTCCAATAGCAAACATTGTGTAACCCAGCAATGCTGCACTTTTGAACTCCTGTCTTAGTACACAATGATGCGTGCAGCCGTGGGTGTCTGGATCCTATCAGCAGTGATCTGCGTGGGGAGAGGCAATGACCACAGTGGTCATGAGAACGACCAAGACACCACAGTCGACACCGGTGCCAACAGCCACTCGCTGGTGACTCAAGCCAACAAAGAGTTTGCCTACCGCCTGTACCTGAAGTTAGCAGAAGCTGACTCAGAGGGCAACAACATCTTCTTCTCCCCGATCAGTGTGTCTGTCGCCTTGGCTGCCTTGTCGGTAGGCGCGCGGGAGGAGACCCACCATCAGCTTTTCAGTGGTCTGGGTTTCAACAACTCCCTACTGACGCAGTCAGATGTAGATCAAGCCTTCCAGATGCTCTTCGAGAGGGCGAACAACGCGTCTCAGGAAGACATCAGTGAAGGGACCGCTGTGTTCGTGGACAACCACTTTAAGCCAAGACCTGAATTCCTGGAGACCTTGAGGCAGTCCTACGCTGCAGATGGGTTCAACATCGACTTCACCCAGACCAACGAAAGTGCCGATACCATCAATATGTACGTGAAGGAGAAGACCAACGGGAAGATAGACAAGCTGGTCGAGGGCCTGGATCCAAACACAGTCATGTATCTCATCAGCTACATCTACTACAAAGGTAAAAGGTCACGTCAGATGAGATCTGATTTGTTTTTTGGCTCATTTTGAGGTCACACCTTTAGGTTTCAACCATAAGTTGTGTTTTATTTCTGCTCATCGTCAAACAGGAAAGTGGGCGACTCCATTTGACCCTGAGTTCACCAAGGAGGACTTCTTCACGGTGGATGAGAACACCAAGGTTCAAAGTTGCACCACTGAGTCATCAAGCATCCTTCATATTGTGTCTTTTCCAATTAAGGGACCTCATGTTTAAATTGACATTTTTCCAGGTTCCAGTCCAGATGATGAATATGGAGGACCGTTTTGATACCTATTACGACCAGGCGATTAACACATCAGTCCTCCACCTGCCCTTCAACAACTCCTACTCCATGCTGCTGCTGTTGCCCGACGACATGGCAACACTGGAGAAGGCCATTTGCCCAGGTCATCTCACCAAATGGTTGAAGTGGATGAAATCCAGGTTGGGAGAATCCAAAATCATCCTGAAATTCTTGGTTTCCAATATGGACAGTTTGACAGTGTATAAACAACTCAGCTTTGTCCTGTCAGATTAATCACTGTATATTTATTTCCCATTTTTTAGGACATATGATTTATATATTCCAAAGTTCTCCATCAAGACTTCCTACAAGCTGAATGATGTGCTGACTGAAATGGGAATGACAGACATGTTTGGTGATCGTGCAAATCTTAGTGGCATTTCAGAGGGGCAAAAACTGGCAGTCTCAGAGGTAAGGACAGAGAGCATATTATGTTATTTATTGCACACATATTTCTTTTCCTATATTCCACCCATTTGTCATCTCACCTCTCCTCCATCACACCCCAGGTTGTGCACCAAGCCACCCTGGATGTCGATGAGGCCGGAGCTACCGCTGCAGCTGTCACAGGTATCGGCATAACGCTTCTGTCCTTCCGCTACATCCCAGTCTTGAAGTTCAATCGTCCATTTATGGTCGTCATCACTGAACGCAACACAGAAACAATCCTGTTCATGGGCAAGATTATGAACCCAAACATCTGATGGAATAAGCACTTTGTCTTTGCTCAAGCACAGCTGTTGCATCACATATAAAACAAACAGAAAACAAACTTTGTTCTTTGGTCTCTTGCTCTGATTGTGTTTGTTTTTATCTAAGTTTTTGAAGGTAAAATAATACAGGGATAAATTATCAGCAATAATTTCCATTAGCATTTTGTATTCTATATAACAGATCAGCTTTTACAATAAGCATTTTTAAATTTATCCTATAACTATTTTTTTTCTTTAGACTCTTCTTTAAAAAAATAAATATATCCCAGCAAGAAAACACATATATTTTTTCTCATTAGATATTCTGTATATTAATCTTATTTTTTTGGAGATTATACGTAATATATATGAGGCTTTTTTTTCTGAAATCATCCAGTGCCTAACTGGTTAGCAACTTCACAAGTAAGCATAGGCTGTATATGAACAGGTGGTTTCACAAGGGAAATTAAATGTCATGACAGCCCAAATACAACAAACATAATAGGTAATGTATTAATTTCTTAAATGGATGGTCTCTTACCATAGTAGAAATAACATTAGTTAGTAATTAGTTAGTTTTAAAATAAAGCAGCCCAAACCTTTTTTTAATAAAAATGTTTTGGTTTATTCCTCTTAATAAAAGCTCCACATTGCCTTATGTAGTTAATCAAAAGTAACATCTTTTAACATAATTTGAAAACAAGATGGGACTCAACAGCTGCTGGACCAAGCATATGGGGCACCAAGGTACATACTGGAGTAATAATGTAAATTTTCTGAACCAATCAGAGGAGGGAGAGGGGCACCACTAATGAACTTTATGAAGTGGGGCTTTATTTAAGATAAGATAAGATAAGATAAGAGGAACCTTTATTAATCCCCGGAGGGAAATTCAGGTGTCAAAGCAGCAACAGCAGCAAACAGAGTGAAACACAGGTATAGGTATACAAAAATTATAAAAACAATAAATAAAAAAGATATAAAAGATACAGAGTGAATGGGTGAATGTACAGTCTGTCAATAAATAAATGTAGTATGTACAACAAATAAATAAATGTTATATGTACATATGTACAGTCTATAGAGTTGTATATAGGATGTATAGTGTAAAGTAAGTGTAAAGTGCGCCAGTGGTTAGAGTCCAAGATGGTTGCAGATAGTGCATGTTTAAAGTTCTTAAAGTCCTAATAGTTCTCATAAGGGGGTCAGCCTTGGTTGTGGAGCCTGATGGCTACCAGCATGAAGGACTGACCCAGGTGCTTTGTGTTGTGCCGAGGTGGGATGAGTCTGTGGCTGAAGGTGCTCCTCATCTTGACTAACTCATCATAGAGGGGTTGGGAGGGATAGCGTCCAGCTTCCTCCTCATCCTCCCCTCTGCCACCACCTCCAGATCGTCCAGTTCTGATCCAGCCACGGAGCTAGCCTTCCTAACCAGCCTGTTCAGTTTGTTGGCATCGGTTGAATTGGTGTTACCCCCCCTAACAAGCCATGGCAAAGAAGAGGACACTGGATACTACAGACTGGTAAAACATCTGCAGCAGGCTATTGCAGACGTTGAAGGACCTGAGCCTCCTCAGGAAGAACAGTTTGCTCTGTCCCTTCCTGTAGAGGGCCTCGGTGTTGTTGGTCCAATCCAGTTTATTGTTCATATATACTCCCAGGAACTTGTAGGTGTCCACCACCTCCACCTCCTCCCCTCTGACGGTGATGGGAGTTGGGGGGCTCTTGTTCCGCCGGAAGTCCACCACCAGCTCCTTGGTCTTTCCAATGTTGAGTTGGAGGTGATTGTTATGACACCACCCTATGAAGTTCTCCACCAGGGCTCTGTACTCCTCCTCGTTGTGGAGCCTGATGGCTACCAGCATGAAGGACTATTTATTTATTTATGTATGTATTTATTTATTTATTTATTCATTCATTTATTTTTGCCTTCATCAGGCAGATTCTGTATCAGGGCAACTAACTGCAGTCCCCTTATCTGACCGCAGGGTGGCAGCAACACACCTCGTGGAGTTCTGTTCTGCTGGAATTGAATAAATACCACGAAGAAGAGCTTTGTCGCGTTGTGATTGGCCGGCTGCTGTGAGTGTGTTTCAGTCATGGCCGAGACAACAACAGGAGAAGGACCGCAAGGAGCTGCGGCGTTTTTTAACAAAGAGAGACTGAAACACAGCCCCGAGGAGGAGGCCAGGCTGGAGAGGAAGCACTTCTGGAGAATAATCGATGCTTTTAGATTTTACAGGTATAACAACAATGCTTAAAAACACTGTACCGAGCGAGGTATGCGACAGTTGTGTCAATAAAACGATGTCGTTAGCAGCAGTGGCAGCTGGTGGAAATTTTTCTCTGTGGGGCTGTGGTGCCACATCCAATCAATTTCAGCAAAAATCACAATATGATTTAATGCAAAAAAAAGAAAACACATGACTACTTTGCAGTTAAATAATTAACAATTATTTTATTCCAACAGGAAGAGTAAAAAACACAACAGTATAAAATGTACTCAGTGGTGGAATGTAACTAAGTACTTAAATACAATTTTGAGGTATTTCTACTTTACTTGAGTATTTCCATGTTCTGCTACTTTCTACTTCTACTCCACTTCATCTCAGAGGGAAATATTAGACTTTTTTACTCCACTACATTTATCTGACAACTTCAGTTACTTTACAGATTCAGATTATTAATACAAAATATAATCACATTACAATCAAATTACACATATTACTGGGTGAATTCCATATTTAAAACAATATTTACAATTTGTATAATTTGTTTAATGCAAAAAAAAAGTGAAGGTATCAAAAACACATTACTACTTTGCAGTTAAATAATTAATTATTTTATTCCAACAGGAAGAGTAAATAATGCTTTAAAAAACAACTTTGGTTACTTTACAGATTCAGATTATTAATACAAAATATAATCAACTAATAAATGATGTATTATTATAGATTAAACTACCCAGTAGTATATAAAGTCATTAAAATGAGCTCCACCTTAACCAGCTGCAACATTAAAGTTGAACACATTAAGGCATCAATAATTAGAATACATTATTCTGCAGAATGAGTACTTTTATGTTTGGTACTTTAAGTATTCAGATACTAATATTTTTTGCACTTTTACTTTTGAATGCATTACATTACAATGAAATTACACATATTACTGGGTGCATTCCATATTTAAAACACAAATGCTGACAATTTGTATAATTTGTATTATTATTATTATTATTATTATTATTATTAGTAGTAGTGGTAGTGGTAATGTTTTTTGTGTGACTATTGGCCGGCTGCCACTGGTAGTTAGCAAGTGACAATAGCAAAAGGGCAGATAACCACTAACTGAGATGGTTCACATGTATTCAAGCATTGGTTAATGCTTCCCACCGTTAAGTTAGATTGTATTTAACCAGCTCCCGGTGGCATTTATGTGCAAATTTTTCTGACTTTCATCTCCACTCATGTCATGGCACCAGTTCTCTACTTCATGATCCATCCTTTCTCACTAGTGATGGGAATTCAGGCTCTTTTTAGTGAGTCAGATCATTTGGCTCAGCTCACCACAGAAGAGCCGGCTCTTTCGACTCCCAAACTCGGCTCTTCGTTTTACCACTTCTGCCTTCGATAATTCAGCCAAATTTACCGCTGTTTTGACCTATGATTAGTATGTGTGCACATATATCACTTAAATTATTCAATATAATTATATATCCTTCAAAGCCTATCGCCTATCCTTTGTGGAGCATAGGCCGTTGACCACAGTCCGCCAGAGTCTTTTGTCCTGGGCTTTCCTCCAGCCTGCTCTGTTTGATGTTCGTGTCAAGGTCTCTGTGTCCAAACATTCATAAACAACTGCCTGAGGCGGATTTTTAATCATCCACTGGCCAGATACCATCAGCAGCAATGATCTCTAGCAGAGAACAGGTCAAAAACCTGTTGAAGAAGAGATCAGGAGATGGGGATGGATTGGCCCACACTCCGTTAACCAAGTACCAGCTCACCAGGCAGGCCCTTAGATGGAACCCACAAGGCAATATAATTATACTAAACCTTATAATTTCCAGAATACCATACTTTAACATGCTGCTTCATTTCCGACTGTCACTCATCTTGTCTGCTATTCACGCATCACACTCCTCTCTCTCTTTCTCTCCTTCCTCTCCCTCCTGCTCTGTACCTGTAGACCCACACTGCATCAATAGACAGTCCAGTGGTGTAGTGGTCGTTGATGTTGTGGGTGTACTACTAGGTAGAAGATGGGTAAATTACCAAGGAGGAAGTGGGTATACTCTCCTATACATATTCCAATGGCTGATAGGTGGGTATACTGTAAACCGTTGGAAAAAGAGGTGGGTATACCTCATATACCTGCGTATACCCTCCACTACACCACTGCTTACACCTGATAGCTCCTCAGATGAGTGACTTATTCTTCAAGGGACAACCTAACCTGTGTCTTGTCTTCTTGTCAGGGTCCATGTCCAGGAGCAGGTCAAGCGTGCCGAGCGTCAGTTCCTGAGCCTCCCGCAGCGGCACCAGAATTTGCTGCCAGATGTTTTGTCCAATCTGGCCCGGATCAGCCATTGTGCGGACCACAACCAGGAGATTCTACAGGCCATCATTCACAATAGCCTCCACATGTTTGAGAACATCGAGTATGGCGAGAGGGTAAGGCTTGACTTACACCAGGAAGTCTACTGCAGTGATTCTCAAAGTGAGGTTCAGGGACCCCCAGGGGTTCGTGGCACTGTATCATTAAAAAGTGCATATGAACAGATGTGGACCATTTGAGCCAATATGACGAGTATATAGTACACACTGTAATAAGTTCATTATTTTTAAGTTGAAGCACACACTAAAAGTCAGCTTTAGACTGGTAAATTTAAATATCTGGATTTATTAGGACTATGCTAGTTTTGCAACTGTTCATTTTCTGAAATTTTTATAGATCAGTTCCTTGAAAAATACAACATGTTGAAAAGTTTTAGAAGACAAATAGTTCCAATGGCATCTAATAAGAGTACAAATGGTAGTAGCATAGGCTTAATTGGTGTTACGATTATGAGGTGGTCCTTGGACAATTTTCTCCCCTGTAAGGGGACCCTGGCCCCAAAAAGTCTGATAACCCCTGGTCTACTGTATGTGTACAGTATACATTTTGTGATGTTGTTATTTACTCAAGTAATTTAGGTAGGTCTTCATTCAACTTTCAGGAGGATCCGCGGAAGGTGCGACAATCCACTACATTTGACATGGACAAGCTCAAGTCCACCATAAAGCAGTTTGTCAGAGACTGGAGCGAGACGGGCCGGGCTGAGAGGGACACCTGCTACAAGCCCATCATTCAAGAGATCCAAAGACTATTCCCAAGTGACCAATAGTAGGAAGCACACATACTCACTCACTACCATACAAACACCTGCATGCATGCTAAGACATTAAGATATATGAACACTTTTTCCATGTGCTATGGTATCAGAACATCTTGTAATAATTCTGATGACGTTTTCCATGTGATATGTGCATTCTGTGCATTTTATTATGTCAGTGATGTGTCTAAGGTGAGCGTGCTGATTCCGGGTGCTGGGCTTGGCCGTCTAGCCTGGGAGATAGCACAGCTGGGTTATATTTGCCAGGGCAACGAATGGAGCTTCTTCATGCTGTTCTCTTCAAACTTTGTTCTCAATAGGTACAGCATACACTAACATTCCTGTGACTACAGCTGACTTACACAACACTATCACTTTCATATGCATACATTCATGGAGGTTATCTCTGCTTGCATGAGGTATAACTGTCAATGTGTCAGTGATCACATGTAAAAACAGAACACACAATTCATATTCAGTTGTTTGGCAGTACACTTCTGACCTCATACTCTGCTTAATAACACTTCCATCCATCCACTTGTCCTCATAAATTTGGACTGCTCCATTCAGGTGTGAAAAGGTGAACTCTCTGACCCTGTACCCCTGGATCCACCAGTTTAGCAACAACAAGAAATCCGCCGACCAAACACGACCAATCATATTCCCCGATGTCAACCCTCAGAGCTTACCGCTAGATGCAGACTTCTCCATGGTAGCAGGGGACTTTGTGGAAGTCTACAGCGACTCAGGTCAGTAGAAGCTGTGTTTTTTGAAATATCCTTTCAGGCAGGTTTTACTCTCATACTGTATATTGCCATCAGCAAACTCCACAAAACAATTCTTCCAGTGGCCTTGCAGTTTTTAAATGTTGACACATCACAACATAACAAAAAAAAGAAGCCGCAAAAAATGTGATACAATCTTTTAGAGAAGCCACTGCAAATGCATTTATTACTGTCTGCAATAATCAAAGGAAATCTTTGAGATTATTTATTAAGGATACACATTTTACATACCAAGGACCCCAAATAAAATGGACCATTCTGATGTGAATATACTGTAAATAGATCATTGGTGAATTGCGCACCTTAGCAACATTAATTAAAAGTGATCATGTTATAATATATTGTTTGTTTCGGTCAGATTCCTGGGACTGTGTGGCTACCTGCTTCTTTATTGACACAGCTCATAATGTCATCGAGTACGTGGAGACTATCTGGAAGATTCTTAAGCCTGGTGGAGTGTGGATCAACCTGGGTGAGTCAGCTTTTATTTATATTTATAATACGGTATATAATATATATATATACACACACGCGCAGTAGTACTGTATAGTAAACTTCTTTACATAAACAAAATGCTGTCCTTGAGTAGATAACGTGCTGAACTAATGAAGTTGGCCACAGTAATCACCACACTTCACTTGGTGTTTTCTTAAGTTAAATCTGCAATATGTTCAGCTATCAGACTACATTTTAATCACATTAGTAATCATATCTATGTTTGAACTTTTATCTGCAAATAAAGGAAAATAACACAACAACAAAATGTCCTGTGAATAGGACATCAATATTACTGTTTGTTTTAAAGTGTTGTGGGGTGAATTTTTCTTATTCAATAGAAATTACAGTTGTGTGATCAAGGGTTTACGGTTCGGGTCTCTGTAAACTTATCTCAAAGTTTTAATTCAATGTTCCTCCAGGTCCACTGCTGTACCACTTTGAGAACATGGCAAATGAGCTGTCAGTTGAACTTAGCTACGAAGACATTAGGACGGCGATTGTTAACTTTGGATTCCATTTTGAGGTGAGCCAATCATTCAATCAAATTCATGACTTAACATCATTTTCAGAAATCTGGTTTCGGTAGTAAAACAGTATTTATATTTCTGCCACAGGTGGAGAAACCGTCGGTTCAGACCACCTACACAGAGAACGACCGCTCTATGTTGAGATACATTTACGACTGTGTCTACTTTGTGGCACGAAAACCTGCAGACCTGTACTTTAACGGTGAGGAAGAAGAAGAAGAAGAAGAACCAACAACAAAGTTCTCCACGGGCAGCTAAGTCACCACGGCGAGACGGTACCGACAGCCTGACGTGACAGGAAATCCTGTGACAAAAACAGTGGACTTAGAGGCGCGTAACCATTGACTAAGCGAAGACTAGACTGAAAAACGAAAAAAGAAAGTGGACACAAGAAAAAAAAAATCAGTGGACATACATTTTCTTTTTTGTCATCTATATTTTTCATCTCATGGAGAAATGTGCCCAACTACACAGGCTCTGTTATGTGTAACATCTGAAAAACATCTAAATACTCTACATGATGCCTGGCTTTGAGATGAGTCAGTTAGCCTTGGTTACTCTTTTGTTTTAGTGGTTTGTGTATCAGCTACAAGCCATGAAGAGTATATTTCTTTTAACTGCAGTCCTGCCTGCTTGACTGCCTGCGGTCTTACTAATTCACATCTCCATTGACTTTCACTGCCTGAGAACGAGAGAGCGAGAGAGAGAGAGTGGGTGTGTGTGTGAGTGTGTGAGTGAGTGAGTGTGTGAGATAGGACAGTGTGATGTGAACATTAACTTTTGAAATGTATTTATTTTTTCAAACATGGTGCCAATAATAACTGTCTACTCATTTGCATTGATCATCGGTCAACACTGAAAATGTAATCAAAACATGTTACAGCTCTTCAGGAATAAGTTGTTTTAAAGTGGCAGATGACTCGTCGACTTTCCTGGTTTCTAATCACACTTTGGAATAAAGCCAAGCATTTTAACATATATTAACCTCCTGACTATTGTAAGTTAACATCGCTAAAACGCAGCCTAAGGCCAAACTTAAAGGTGTTTTCACTTATTTCAGCATTTGTGCAAATACTGAAAAAGCGAATGTGTTTTCTGTGCTACATCAGGCTTGCTCATCAGTTAGGAGTAGGAAGGTTACAGGCGTCAAAAAGAGGATACATACACCTTAGTTAAGTTAGTTAGTTAGTTAGTTAGTTAGTTAAATCCATAGAATAATAATTGCATAACAACCCAAGGTGTTTAAATGCCGAGATGTGGATTAACATTTACTGGATGATGTATGAATGTAAACTTTTAAATGAAATATTCAATGTCAGAGGCAAAGTTTGCCTTTGTAAAAAAATATGCCAATTGATATTTTAATAGCTGACATGGTACATAACCTAGATTGGATGTTACTTGTGTAATAAACAGAAGGCCAAGTATGAGATTCACAGTGTGAGAAAATAACATGAGCATTTGGTCAAGGTGCAGTCCAGCAGAACCTGCTTAAAAATACTATACTAAAACTAATACAGAATTTTATTCCTGGCAGTGTGAATAAAGACTTTCATGTTGGGGAATCAGAAAAAAATAGACACTTAAACCTGCAGTAGGCAGAATGTTTTTAGCATCATTGGGCAAAAATTCAATAATAGCCTTTCAGCATATTGTAATTCAAGTGTTCTGAGAGATAACTAGACTTCTGCACCTCCTCATGGCTCTGTTTCCAGGCTTTAAAAAAATCAAGCCTGTGCTGGGAGTCTTTGGCCAATCACAGGTCATTTCAGAGAGAGCGTTCCTATTGAGCATTCCTATTGGCTGTGCTCTGGCTCGTGGGCGGTGCTTGGTATTTCCTCAACTGATCTCAACATGGCTGCCGGTTCAAACGTTCTCATTTTACAGCTAAACACTACACTACAAGATGCTTCTGAAAACATTTGATGGGGGAAATAGGCATTACAGTGACAGAATATTGATTCATATTGGATCAGCGCTGCCTAGTTTGATCGGAGTTTTCGAGTGATTGACAGCTGCTCAGAGACGGCAAGGCTCCAGCTCGGCTCTGATTGGTTGTTTTCCTCCGGTCTGTGAAATCTTGCAGATGCCATTAGGAGCACCGGAGTACACAGACACATGATTTTTTTTTTTTTTTTATAAAAATAACCTTTTTTAATCATATTTGCTCCATTTCTACCCACTGCAGCCTCAATATGAAAAATCATCCTTTAAATACTTTATTTGTTGTGACTGGATATTTTTTGGATACATTTTTAAAAATACTTTATTAAAGGCTTCAGTGTAAGCTGTATTAACACTTTTATTACATGTTACTGATACACCTCATTGCCAGTTGTCACAGCTACTTGTTTTCATTGGTAATAGAGCAGTTTTCTATACTCCTGTGGGATTTTATTATTGTTTACTTTCAAATTATTTAACTTAATAAAAAAAAAATCTATGTATTTGTCAAAATCTAAAGTTACAGAGATAAATAAAAGAGGAACTGATTACAATAATATAGTTTGGATGAGATGAAAGCATTGATCAGCATGAACATACCGCCACCGGAAGAGAGGAGGTTGTGGGCGGGGCTAGACAGCGATGCTCTCCTCTGATTGGTTATCCGGACTGTCCCGCAATAATTCTACTACCGGTGCTGAAGCTGCTGAACAACACATCCCTTGCTAGTGACTATTAGAGTCCCCACGTGTTTCTGCTTTACTGCTGTATACCTGTGTGCTGACAGAGCTGACATCAAATGGCGAAGAGACGTGCCGAGGACGCTCTGCTGCTCGACTCTGCATCCAAAAAACGTCACCGCTCACTTATTAGCAGTGTTGACCTGCAGCTGGAGAGCATGTCTCCTACCGGGGGTGTGAGTCCGCCGTCCCTGCTGGATCTGATGGGCTGCAGAAAGAGGCCGCACAACTTCGAAGACCCAGAGAAACAACAAGAAGAAGCTGCAGCAGATCTTTATCGCAAGCCCACACACTGCGACACCAGGAAGCATGCAGCTACAGTTTTGACTGTGCAAACTTCTGCAAGTTTCCAGGACCTTCACACCTCCTCCAGCACGCCCACAAGCTCCAAGAAACGACCTCGAGATGACTGTTCAGACACTGTTATTCCTAAAGATAAAGTAAGTGATTGCAGAAGTTTTACAGTGTGCAGAATAATGGGCCTGTTTAAGAGAAAGTGAGTCAGTGTAATAGCAGTAAATGTCCACTAGGTGTCACCCTTCACCCATTATATAGCCCACTCACGCACACTCCTCTTCGTAATACTCCAGTTACAGTCCACATACAACCACATCATCCTTTTTTATCCATCATTCTCTTTTAAAACATCTTTTTTATCCATCACCCTATTAAACACCATCATTTTAGCCATTCTTTTACTTCCATCTGTCCACCTATTTATATTTATTTTACTTATTTTATCTTATTCTTTTTTAATCTTGCCTTAATTTGATTTGCACCCTGGCTGACAGCCAGCCACCCCCACTCCTCTCAAACACACACACACACACATACACACATACACACACACACACACACACACACACGATACATGATATTGATCTTGCCCAGTTATGTTGGCTTTTTTAAAGTTTTCTTTCTTTCTTTCTTTCTTTCTTTTTCTTTCTTTAATTTATTTATTTTTCTCTCCATTTTGTTTTATCCATATTTAATTTTATATTGTTATGAGGAAAAGGAAGAAAGGGAAATATATATATATATATATATACACATATATATATACATATATATATATTTATATTT
>CAKAOH010038249.1:0-27969 GCA_916701665.1 Sebastiscus tertius | reverse complement strand
TGGGGGTGTGGCTGCCCTTGGGTCTCATTCATGACTTAAAAACACTTCAATTTATGTATTAAAAGCAAAAGTATTAAAAACAACCAACATGCAAGGATAAAAACACAAAATAGAATAAAAACCATAAAACATGCAAAATTGAATAAAAGCAAGCATAAAACATAAAATCATGCCCAAGTCATTTTTTTGACCCCGTCACACTAACACGGGGAGAACATGCAAACTCCACACAGAAGGGCCCCAAGTCAGATTCAAACCTGCGACCCTTTTGCTGTGAGGCAACAGTGCTAATCACTGCACCACCGTGCAGCCCAAACGCTACTCAGACAGGACTAAACAGTGCATTTGTTGGGGACTATTTTCAGCCAAGGATTAATACACATTTGGTGCGCTAGTGAGTATTTATGGCACCTGGACAGTATGTGTGTTTGAGTAAAAATAAATTACAGTACCATGTTCATGGTAATGACGGAACATGCCTATGCTTATTTTCAGGTGCATACTTGTTTACATGCTTTAATTTTCAAAAACGCTACATTGTTCTAATACCGGCTGTGCTGCAGCACCTCTTTTCACCCTCTGTCTGAAACGCTCCGTTTGAGCTCCTGTTAGTTGAATGCAACTAAGGAGCAGAAACTTAATGTATTTACATGTTGTATTGCAGACTAAGCGTGAGGTGGTGTTACGTTAACCAATACTGTAGTTAAAAGGACAGGCTCATCTTCTTTATTCTCATACTGGAAAACACCCTGGCCAAGGATTAACTTATGCTCCTGTAAAATGTATTGAACATGCTGGCGAGATACATTTCCTTTTTTCTCCATTGTCTTATTTAGGCAATGATTCAACAAAACACAAATAATTTGCCATATAAGTTGATGTTGCAGAAAAGCAAACCCCCTGTGCACTGCCTTTCCTACTCAGTGGTTCAGCGTGACCCTGTTCATTGTGGATGTTGCACTCTCAATGTCACTCTGACTTGTGCTTGGAGGAGCCAAGCATCCTTTTGGAGGAGATTGTTAATTGAGGTAGAAACATGGTTGGAGGAGGATTACTTGTTCCCTGCCTGCTACTAAAAAAGTCATTCAAATAAAAACATCATTGAGCTCTCATAATTACTTTTTCAGTGACTGTCTGAACATCATTATTATGTTCAGTCGTAGCTAATGCAATGAGGCTTAATTGAGGAAGATCATTTTCGTTTGAGTAGATGATTTTGGGTAAGGTATGTCTGAAAGGTATAAATAAGACAACAGGGAGAAGGGCTGCTATGGTAAGACGACTTAACACAAAAGCAACAATATTAGATTTTGGACTTCCTTCTTATGAGGAACAATATTTGGTCACTTGGTCCATTTGATTAAAACACAAAAGCATTTACGTATTAAATACTGTATTATTTACTTTTGCATTTTGAGTGCCAAGGTTGTGTTTAAGGTTATGAGACAATCTGAGCAAAGTTTGGCAAAGGTGAAGGTGTTTATATATCTGTCAAATAGAGAAAACTTGGAATGAAATTGCTAGTTAGAGAGATTTTCTTTACGTTGGCTGCTACTGTCAAAACAAGCCTTTAAGTCTTGATCATAGATTTAAACCCCTATTTTGTAACATACTGTGCATTCACTGAGCCTCAACGCGACCTTTAAATGCTCAAATAGTGAACTGTAAAATATATTTTTCTGTTGCAGGAGGTGAAAGAAATCCCAAATGTTTTTCTTAAAAAAAAAATAGGCCCACATTGTAGTTAAACATTTGCCACCATTCTTATATTGGCTCAGTTGCTTTACCCCACCAAAGTGACCCAGAGTTGACAGTGTGATTTAATGACTTAAAGGACCATACAGGTTTGCATGTTTTAGCCCATTTACTACTGTACGAATCACTTGACATCTCTGCGAAACATTTTGCAAACCATACTGGAATGTATTTTTAACCATGCTAGCCAGTGGGTAACTCCAGGTCTCAAAAGTGAAGCCAATGCAGAGGTGCCTTAAACCTGCATTCTTTCTAACAGCCAGCAGGGGGCGACTCCTCTGGTTGCAAAAAGAAATCTGACTGTATAGAAATCTATAAGAAAATGACCCTGCTTCTCACTTGATTTATTACCTCAGCAAACACTGTAAACATGAGTTTATGGTCTCAATCGCTAGTTTCAAGTTTTCTTCAATATAGCATGATGTTCATTTAGAAAATTACATTCCCATTTAGAGTAAAATAGACGATAAAGCAGGGCATGCTTCAGAGCATGGCTACCTTGACAGGTCGCTATCACGGCGTTGTCCGGTCTGGGAGTTTTTCGTGTTTTCGTCTTAGAACTTGAACCCTTTCACAGTGTGTTTTCAATACTTAGCTCTACCCTCTCGTGTCACTTCTGGTTGCTAAAACCCAAGATGGCCGACCGCAACCTAAGATGGCGGCGGCCAAATGCCAAACTTGAGGCTTCAAAATGGCAGTCAACAAACCAATGGGTGACGTCATGATGGCTACGTCCACTTCTTATTTACAGTCTATGATGCTAGCCAATACTTTTAGCCATGCTAGCCAAATACCTACAAAACTAATGACCCATTTTTATAGGCCTACAATATCAAGAGAGGAAATTTAATTTCATTGATGTGTTAGCACAATATTGCAATTATCTTGAGTTGTGTAATCCATCGGCCAAGTTACATTAACATAGTGAGGTCAGTATTGCCATGTCACACCTAGGGATGCTAATTTTGAAAAATGTTCTTAACCAATAACCGACCCATGTTAACCCATTATTAACCGTTAACCGACAAGATTTGTGCTTTGCATGCAGCGGTGGGCCAGCTGCAGTGCATAAGCACAACAGACAACTGAGTCCCCAATTCACCTGTCCGGGAGCATTAACTTAGCAGCCACGATGCTGCGTGTAGTGTCGCGGACATGCAGCCACTTTCCCAGTAACTCTCCACCACACATTTAGATTAGTTTAGCAGGTTGTCAGCTGTGTGTCTGCGCGGCGTAACGATACTCTGTGTGCCTGGCATAATTTTATCGAGTGCCTGACAAACAGTGTGTGTATTTGTGCTACGTTAGCAGCTGTAGTGTTGTCAGTGGCTTCGTGCTTGCCACTGCCGCCACACACATACGGTCTGTCAGCACGACGTAACTTTAATGAGTGTCCGTGTGTGTGGCGGCGGTGAGTGTGGTTGTTGGTGGCATTATAGCTGTTAATATTTCTTTTTATCGTTTTAACCAATAGCGTTAGTCGGTTAAAATGCTTAATGTCGGTTAACGGTTTAACGATTAATTATTAACAACCCTAGTCACACCTTATGGAAAGTAATGGAAAGGGGAAAACTACATCCAAAAATCTGAAAATTTGTAGCATGCAGTCTAAAATGCTCAGCAAAAAATGGACTTGTTTAGGAGCTAAAGCTTGCAATTTAGACCTTGGAAAAAAGCATCGCAAAATGACAATTGTACAACAATCAGTGTGATTGCTTTGAGAAATGTTGGGCCCCTAACAAGACAAGAGCTTTTTCAGTGCTCTGTAACAATGCTGTATTTACTACAATACCAGGCAATATCCATGGCCCCTGGCAACCTCTGAGCCCCAATTTCAATTTGGTGTGTTTTGTTGAGAAAATTATAAAAGTTGGGGGGGTTGTATTTAGTAACTCTTGTGACAGATTTGTAGCGTACTCAAGTACATTTAACTCCATTTTCTTGGTCATTTCCTCTCTGAAATGACCTGCAAACACATTGCTCTCCAGCAGCCATGGCCGGACTGGCCATCTGGCATACCGGGCATTTTCCCTGTGGGCCGACGTCCTTTTGGGCTGATGTATGTTTTCTTTTTCTGGCCCATAAAAAAGTTAATCGGCCCATTTCTTTTCCTTAATTGACACTGGGCTGACCCAATCGCTCAGTGCCACTGAGGAGGAGAGGGAGAGAGATGAGGGAGGGAGTGTAGAGTTTGCGGTAAGCAGTTATGGGCTAGCTGCCTGGCTCAACATGTCATGAGAGATGAGCACTGCTGGAAGTAGGCCTGTACGTAGCGGTACGCAGTATTTCACTCATTTTACTCCTTGGCGTACTGTGACTTTTTTATGCATACCGGAGCTTCTTGCAAGCTGCCAGTACTCTCCTCTGCCCTCTCTATATCAGGTTCTCTGGGAGATTCATAATGGTGATATATGACGGCGCAGCGCCAGTGTATTTGCGCCGCGTGGGTTTATTGTTTTAAAGTCACCAGAATTCAGGAAACAAAGTCTCTGAATCTCAAATTTTTCTGGGGGAGGAGCCCCAGACCCTCTGCTTTGGTTTTGAAATCCCCCCTAATTTTGAGGTCTTAAGGTTGGCAAGTATGCAAAACAACCAAATTTGAAGGTATTTCCTTGAACAGAGTCATCAACAAAACTTGGTACACACAACTTAAATAGCTTCTGATGGGGCTGGTCTGGGCCAAACTGCCAGGGCCGATTATTTGTCCCAGTCCCAGTCCAGCCCTGCCAGCAGCTATTTATGGTTTAATAGGAGTCTCCGATGTCTGCTAAATATAAGCGGTGTGGTTTGCCTTATTTTATCACTCTGTTAAACCAAACATAGGTGTTTAAATAGCTGCTCGAAGGTGACGATAACTAATGAATGCACTGTGTCCAGCCAATAAATAAGAGCAGGATGAATAGCCTCTGATACAGTTAGTGCTAAAGTAATTGCAGTTTTCCGTATGATCCCTGTGAAACGAAGCATACCTCTATTACCACAATACATCTTAAACGGTGCTTTCTTGTAAAGATTTTCCAAAAACAACTAGGCTTTTTTAACAAGTCTGAACCAACTCTAAAACGAAAGAATTAATTGACGTGGTGCACCAAGTCAGTTCCAATGGTGTTAAAATAATGTTATACTGAGGGGGAAATAATAAGCGTAACTCTAGATTTTGTGTTTTTGAATGACTCTAGTAAGATGAAATAGATGCAAAAGAAAATTAAAGCTGCAGTGGGTAGAAATGGAGCAAATATGATTTAAAAAAAGTTATTTTTATAAAACAGTCACTACATCCAGTAGTGCATGAAACAGGTAATCTGAAAGAAATCATGTTCCTATTTGTCCTCCAGGGCTCCTAATGGCATCTGCAAGAGTTCACAGACTGGAGGAAAACAACCAATCAGAGCCGAGCTGCAGCCGTCTCCGCGCAGCTGTCAATCACTCGTAAACTCCGAACAAATGGTCAAACTAGGCAGCGCTGATCAAATATGAAACAATATTCTGTTACTGTAATGCTTATTTCTCTCCTCAAATATTTTCAGAAACATCTTGTAGTGTACTGTTTAGCTGTAAAATGAGAAAGTTTGTGACCCGGCAGCCATGTTGAGATAAGTTTAGGAAATACCAAGCACTGCCAATACCAAGGATTGCTCTCTCTGAAATGACCTATGATTGGCCAAAGTCTTTCGTCACGGGATAGATTTTTTAAAGCCTGAAAACAGAGCCATGAGGAGGTGCAGAAGTCTAGTTTTCTCTCCGAACACTTTAATTACAATATGTGGAAAGGTTATAGAAATTTTGCCCAATGACGATGCCTACTGCTGCTTTAACAGTTTAACTCAACTTGCCTTTTGAGAATATGCTGAAAGGTATACTGCCTAGTGCAGGTTTAATGCATTTGAATGTGAATGTGAAGAGGCCCTCAGTTAAACCCACGTTGAGCTGTGTGGGAGCATTAGGCACTAAATGGAGGATTGGATTAAACAATTAGTTTCCTGACATACTTCCAGTTCCACTGTATTAATTTTATAGTAATCAACCTGTGAATGAATGGTGGATTCATTGACCAGTAAAACCTAACATAATATAATATACAAAACATGTTTGTTCAGTTCCTTAGATAGATGTGAAAGAAAGAAGGCTGTATCCATCATCACCAACAGTGTGATTTTATTATCCTGATAAAAGTGACCTATTGGCCAAAGTGACTGCCCTGCATTTCAAGTTGATTTTTTGAACTTTAAGTATGAAACTGCATATTGATTGACAAAACAGTAGACCTCCTCATACTTAATTTTCAGGCAAAATTAATGTCATATTTGACTTTGGTACAACATAGACCTTTTTTGATATGTTTAGGTGTTAAGACTTCATTAGCTCATATCCCTTTCCACATTTCTTGCACACCTCTGAAAAAAAAAAAATCCAATTACTTGTTAAAAAGTAATAAAAAACTTAGCAAAAGAATCACAGAATCTAAAAAATCTCAGTTTGCTTTAGTTGGAGAATATATTAGATGTATGATTTTCAAATGACTAAAAGAATAACCAAAATGTCACTGACAAAACTGCTCATATCAGCATACAGTTTATAAGAACAGTTTCCTTGCAATATTTACTATACTTACTGTATCATAATTTGACAGGTACTTGATTTACATAAAACTCTCTACACACCCAGGGGTTGTAAATTAAATTCAGAGTTTGAGCTTTCAATGACTGTGAACAAATGTGAAGCAGATGTGAACTAATTAAAGGTCCAAACAGCTTTGATAGCTGCTACAAACACATCTCCTCTGTGAAGTCAACAAAGTGCACACCTTTGTATTTTGGGGAAGCAGGAAATTAATTAGACTTATTATCTGAATGGGTTGCAAAGTTAGCATCAAAACACCAGCAAGAAGGATATTAATTGATGCAATAGATTATAGTTTTTTCTTTCAGGGTAATTTCTAAACATCATTAACAAACTAAATCCTTTCTGATGTCTGTAATCAACGATGGACAAATGAGAAAAGCAACTGTGTGACTCACCTTAACCTCATTTCAAATTCAGATTATAGGCTTTGAACGGTTGTTGAATGTCCTTTTATTAAGCGTGAACACGTGTGTCCTGCTATTAGACACAGATAATACTGTTGATGTCAGACTTGGAAGAACAATGAGAGACAGAGACATTTTAAGTGTGATGAAAGCTTAAATAAGTGCAGTTCAGTGGTTACAGCAAAAACTGTAATCATGCAGGAATTGCCTGTCTTATACACCAGCCTTTTGCCACAACACTGAGCGGTTGAAAAGTAAATTAGCTAAAATGCAACAACTCGGGTCTTAGAACATGCAGTATATTGCTGTCGGATACATACTGTATAGTAGACCCCGGTATTTTCTGGTCTTGAAGTCACGGCTTGAGAACTACCTTTGCAAAGGTGCACCATATATTTCTCACAAGCCAATCAGAGCAGACCAGGCTTTTTAGGGAGGGGGTCCAAGTCAGATTGGACTGAAGTTGTGGAGAAAACTCTCCCAATGTTACTGTTCTCATTGACAATATTTGAAAACCACTTCATTGAAAAGATGTTAACACTTAAAGAGAGGTGTGTTTAGGAATGCTTTTGCTTAAGCAAGCAAGCGTACAGTATGAGTCAAACCATTTAACCATTTTTCTACAGTCTGTAGATTATCCCGGGCAAGACCTCTAATATCAAATGCAGTCATATTTTGCATTATTTCAGCCAATAATAATTGTTTAGGTAAATTTGGAGCCTGTCAAAATTTTGAACGCATATGGTTTATACTATACTGTACTGTTTATTTTCGTTTTCACTGTTCTTCCATAAAATGTGCAAGAAAAGCTTTGTGTCATACAATGAGTAGAGAATACACAGTCTGACCACTATCACCTGGACTAAAAGTCAATTATGACTGACCCTGTATAATGTTTGTAGATGAGCAGTTTGTATTGTCTGCTGTGAAGGACTTTTTTCATTAGCGCAGAAGAACATCTGGATTGAGGAAAACAAATTTCGAGTTAGAAGAAAAACTGAGTTACTGACGAAAATGGATATGATAATATTTAGAAAATGGTAGACAGGAATGAGGAATTTTCGATTATTTTCTGTGTTTTGACTGCCGCACAGGTGCTCCCATACCATGCTGGACTTGGGAACATATAGTCAGTGATCTGCAGAGTTGGCACCTGTTATGTAATATAATTTTACTGTTTTATAGTTATTATAAAACATGAAAGGCTTTACAACCAACAAGTCTAGCAGCCTAACAATAGGTTAAATGATAGACTAGTCAATGTACATGAGAAAATTTATCTTTTCGTATTTTATGACAGAGCAGAACTAAATACTCAGCTATGAATTGTATCTCTGTTGTTTACGATTACAGTACATGTAATGTCTGACTAACTTGATTAGGTTTCTGCTTTATACAAATTGTGTCTTTCAAAGAGTCAAAAACCACATCAACAGACAGCATGAAATCACATTACAACACACCATAACACCAGCTCACAACTTATTTACTTGTACTTACATAACATTGCATTGAAAAACTAGTACTTTATATGTCACCAAAAGACACCTATAAATGAACTCAGCTTAACCATTATTACACTATTTCAATATTTAAGTGTGACTGATATAATACCTGAGCATATATTACAACTTGGCTTTAATCTATATGAAATTACAATATGAGAATGGAGAGTGAGCAAGGAGACGCTGTTTATGTAGATATTTAAAATGATCTTCACTTGTTTCATGAATTACAGGCTCTATGCATTGCGGTATTTTTCAATGCACTTGTTTGCTGTTTTGGCAATATAAATTTACCCCCACTAGCTTGCCAAGTATGATCACGAATAGGGATGCACCGATCCAACTTTTTCAGTGCCGATAACGATACCTGGGCTTTGAGTATCGGCTGATACCGGGTACCGATCTGATACCAATGTTTAATTAATACGCTGTATGCATCACTGTGTGGAAGTGACCGGGGTCATTCTTTTATGTGTAAGGCAACATCAAGTTTGACTTAAACATTCCTTTCCTAACTTTGTAACACAAAACATAACAAATAAATGCATAGATATAAATTTAGTGAATTGTTATTTATTATTAAAATAATAAATCGTGCACTGGCAACTTCAAAATCAACAGGAATTACAATTCAAGTGTAAACCTTTTTAATGCAGCAACAAATTGGTCAACAGGAATTAAAATTCCAGTATATAATGTATATTGTATATAAACATAGAATTGAATTGAATAGATCGGCCCCATTGTCACCGATACCCGATCCAGCAATTTGAGTCAGTATTGGCCCGATATCCGATCCGGTATCGGTATCGGTGCATTCCTAATCATGAACATGTACAAATAAAGATAAGTTGTTTGTTGGATTTAGGATTTTAGGAAACTAATCTTGTCACCTTAAAGAGAATCACTTATATTAGTTACTGCAAAAGCAGCAAAATAATTAATATGGCAAGGAAAACCATTTGTGAATGGCAGCATTTGCTTACAATGGAAAAAGCTCACCAAGAGGGAACGATGAACTTTTAAAATAATTACTATGACATTAAACCACAAAACTACAACCTCAGAAGTTACCAGAGAATAGAAGAAATGCATCTGTTAAACTGTCAACAAAAACAACATAGTAAGTTTCTAAAAGCTTACATCATATTCAATGAAATCCAAATATATCCCTGACCTCAAGCAAAGACAATAACAAAGGTGGATGTATATCGACCAAGGACATCATGGGACCTGCTGTATCCACTTTGGCCATTACACCAAAAAGACCACATATTGGACAGATGTCTGCGCCTCCTTCATATCCTTCCCTTCTCATCCATTCAGTTTGTTTGACGTAGACAATTGCGTACTGTGTAAGATTAGCAGCTCAAGCAGGTGTGGCATGGACTTATGTGTTATAATATAACATTAGGAGTTTCAACATAGCCTTACTTCTTGTTAGGTCATTTTTGTCCACTCTATTGAAGGACTGTATTTTGTTCCAGCAGGAGCAAGCACTATGAAGGCCATGAATGACTGCCAGACAGAAATGTCCCCGATAAGAACGCCCACTGCAACATTTAACACCTGCATTTTGTACTTGTTTTTTTCTTGCCCTAGAGTGCTACAGGGATGACGTACATTTGTAGGCCAACCCGGAAGTTATGCTGCCTTCAAATGGGGTCCTGTTTACTGTGTTCATGAGAAGAGTCCATATGAACGCCCCCTCTTCTGGTATTCACAACCTCCTATGTGGAAATTTTCTTCACGAGTTGTGACTTAGTTTGCTGGGAGTTTGCTGATGTATCATGTCGGACACCATTGAAGTACATTTTTTGGTGGATGATAAGATAATATATTGAAATTTTAGTCATAGAATTTTTCTTTTTAATTTTATGTCAGAGGAAAATGTTGATATTCCCAACGGCCTCATCCTCTGTCATTATACCTTTGTATTTCCTGCATTACGTTACCCGCTTGCTAGCTAATAAATTGTTAGCCCCGGTGGCTTCTAGACGGCGACAGTAACGTTGACATTGCCATTGCATAGCAGCGGTGTTCTCACGACTTAACCACTTGAACGGCAAGCATATTGTGTACACAACTTACCACGAGCTCACGAGTTTCATTTGAAGGCACCATTAGCATCGCCCTGGGTACCTTTGACAAAAAGACAATGAGATTTATCCAATGGGTTTTGGATTATTGCAGAAAATAAGCTCTGTGGCAAACAAAAGTTAATAATAATGACAATCTTCACGAATGAACACCACTTCTATGATTTTGGAAGCGTAAATGCAATCATCAGCAGTAAAAAGCTAACGTTAGGGTATAAACAAACTACACAACGGTCGCTTGAGTGCGAGTATACACAAGACTGTAAAGGCAGACGAGTCAGCGTGATGACCTTTAATGTCTCATTTGTTAGCAACCGCCTTTTCAAAGACAAGTAAAAGCTTCAAACTTCACTAGAGAGGTATTTACTATCATATTTTATGTCATAGAATGAAACATGAACATTCATTAGGCTTGTGTTAACCACAGACCTTATTTCAGGCATCTAACCAAAAACCCATTCTGAGAACCCATTGACTTCCAGACGAGGGAAGTACTGAAATGTGAGTCTACCAAACTCATAATTTTGTAGAAATGTTTTTTTTTTGGTGAGAGATTTTATAAGCTGTGCTCAATGAAATTGACTTGTTAATTTGCCTCCTAATGTTAAGAGTTTTTTTATTGTAGAAATGAAACCTGAAAGTATTCCAGTGCCGTGACATTAAAATGTTCCATTTGTGTTTGCTCTGGCTTAAACCTCACAGGCTCCACAGTGAAAAAACCAACAGGCAAATGACACTTTCCCCGCTTAAATATTTGGCAAGAATTCACAATAACAACTTACTGTCACTATTACTTTTTCTGATAGTATATGAAGCCTAATATTACCCTCAGCCACAAGCTGGAAGAGGGTGTAGATGAGGGCAGGAATGTGTGGGAGAGCAGAGAGGAAAAAGCAAGGTTTCTAAGAGGCAAAATGCCAAGGCTGAGACATTAGAGCGTCTTCTCCTGAAAAACTGGGAATTCTGTGAAAGTGAAAATTCAAGGTTACAAACAGCATGGGGGTTCCCAGTTTGGACTCCATGCCATCACTGTGGAAACCTTGGATATCTTTAGCAGAGTGTTCATTTAAGATAATATATGTGTATCATTTTCTGTCTTTGCTCATAGAATATTAATAAACACAAGCACTTTAGAGAAACCCACATTATTTTATTACTACAAAATACCGTTTTTCGAGTTAAAATGTGTCATCATTTTAAATAAGTCCACTTGTGTTTTTTTTCTCAGTTACACCTTCTTCAACTGGCTTCTAAAGGACCTCTGCTCTTGTCTTCCTGGCTTAATGGGCTGATCTGGGCGTCACACCAGTTTATCTGCAGGCTGCACCGCAGAGATGATTGTCCCAAACAACATCAAGGTAAATGTGGATCAAAAGGAGGGATCCTTGGCCTACATGCACTGCTTAGTAACAAGCCAAGGCCTGGTCATGTGATGGTTTTTAATGCTGTAACATCCAAACACTTAGTGGCCCCATGTCGCTTCACTGATAATCTATAAAAAAGACTTCATATATTTCTTCATATTATAAATCAAACTACTTAATCAGGACTTTCATGTCCACTAACTGATTGAGATGCATCTGTTTTCAGTTGGTTAAAGCTGAAGTAGGCGAGATTGGAGCAAATATGATTAAAAAAAAGTTATTTTTATGAAACAGTCACTATATCCTGACAGTAGTACATGAAACAGGTAACCTGAAAAAAATCATGTGCCTCTGTGCTCCTTACGGCATCTGCAAGACTTCACAGACCGGAGGAAAACAAGCATTCAGAGCTGTCCTGAGATCTGCTGTCCATCTGCTGTCTATGAGAGCCAGCTGTCAATAACTTTTGAACGCCGACCAAATGGTCAAACTAAGCAGCGCTGATCAAAGATGAATCCATATTATGTTACGTTAATGCCTATTTCTCGCCTCAAATGTTTTCAGAATCATCTAGCCACGCACTAAAGTATACCCTGCTTTATGGTCTATATGACTCTAAACGGGACCATAATTTACTAAATGAACATCATGCTGTATTGAAGAAAACTTGAAACTAGCGATTGAGACCATAAACTTATGTTTACAATGTTTACTGAGGTAAAAAAAAAATCAAGTGAGAAGTAGGGTCATTTTCTCATAGACTTCTATACAATCAGACTTCTTTTTGCAACCAGAGGAGTCGCCCCCTGTTGGCTATTAGAAAGAATGCAAGTTTAAGGCACTTCTGCATTGGCTTCACTTTTCAGACCTGGGGGTTGCCCACTGGTTAAGACAAAAGAGTTGACGTTTTCATCTTGGTTCTATCGTGAATTCACATACGAGGCTCAATGTTCAGTGTGCTTAAGAACAGGCCATTTGGCTTTATTGGATAGTTGAGAACAGAGAGCAACAGGAAACATTAGAAGGCAATGAGGGTTGACATGCAACGACATGCATTTGCATCTTTATCTGAATGAATGCCTGCTGGACAATTAATTTTACTCGTGATGTTTTTCACTTTGCAAGAAAATAGCATGAAAAGCAAAAGGATTGATTTTCCAGACTTTTTGAATCTCAGAAGATTGTGACTGTTTGAGCAGCGCGTGTTGTGGTGCCAGTGGAAAGATTTAGAAGATGCCTGTGCAACAGTGCCAAATTCACTAAATCAATGACAGTCTAAGCGAAGTGTGGAAACATTAAGTATCTACCAGACTTTTATTCCCTTCATTTAAATTAGGGCTATTTATTACTGCTCTTGAAAGACTTATCTTCTTTAAACGATTCAACTAATTTTAAGTCCGATGTTAGGTGTTTTAGAGTTGCTTGTCTGAAGCTGTTCATGGTCGTTAATGTGGTTATGCTTGGAGTCAGTGGTATTTTTGTTTGGTCCACAGACAAACACACAAAACAGCAACTCTTCTTAACTGTGGTTCTCATTGTGATTTCCAGAGTAGTCTTTTGGGGCTGCTTTGATACACATGACCCACAAAGTGTAAACTGTTTGGCAAGAAAATGTCAAATAAGCATATTCTCCAAATCGTGTAAGCTCTTCCGTGGCAAGTGTTGTACAATGGAAAAAAAATAGACTTATATGAGACTGTGGCAAAATTCAGGAATATAGCAGTGCTTGAGTTTTGGTGATGCTGTTAGTTGGCTATTCAGTGAACTTAGGTTTGCATCATGTGACGACACCAGTCAGAGAACAGATGGGCTACCATCATCTGTACAGCACGGTTACAACTTAAAACAGTTGTTCTGTTCATTTAAAAAAACACTCGAAAAGATGATGCAGTAACATGTTGATGATGCCTGCTGTTAAACTACTATCTAGCGCAATACCGGTACCGTGGTACTGTTGACTTACTAGCAGTGCTACCGTTAGCAGCACTAGCATAGGGGGAAATTACCTCTGCTACAAGCCAAACCAAAAGACCACAAAACACAGAATATGAGTGCAACATTTTGAATGAGACAGCAAAGTAAGTAAAAAACCCGGAAACAGTTATAAAGCCTAGCTGTTACACTCTCCGAAACTCACCTGTCACTCCTCTGTCAGCCATGTTTACGATGCTGCTTAATTTCCTCTGCTGCTACAGAAACTATAAATAAATAGTATTTGTGTGTGTATATGTGAATATAGAAAATGTGTACCCCCCCTTGTGGGGCTCACGTTACCACAGTCTTGGACAGGGAGGAGAGAGCGTAGGGGTATTTAGTTGGTTGCAATCTGCAACCACTGCACTAGATGCTGCCAAATGCTACACACTGCACCTTTAAAGGTACACAATTTAATTAGCTTTCAATTAATTTCTTATGATGAGTTATTCTGTTATAAACCATTGTTAGTTGTAAGCTTTTGCTTTTGGGATGACAGCATCTGCGCTTTATAACAGCTTTCTGCTCACAATGATCAGACCACCTTGTTACAGTTTTACTTAGGCTATATTTATTTCAAAATGTTATACTTTTATCCACATCTTTAGATGATTTAAATTGGCAATTTCAATCATTTTTTGTGATTGTCATACCATAGATTTCAGAGAGAGAGGGCCCGGACTAAATATGTAGCTACTGTATTAATTCTGTGTTTTGACCACCATTTTGAAAATTAGCCTACTTTACCACATAACATGAAAATTACACAACACGGAGTTTATTGTACCAAACAAGTAACAAACGGACGCTTCTTATTATTATTATCATTCTCTGCTCGTGCTGTGTCCTTGGTGCTGAATGCTCATGATAGTAGATCTGAGGGTTGTTTTTCTCATATGGTTAAGTACTGATCTTAACATATCTTTAAGGATGGCCTTCACAGAGTTTTTTTTTTTATATCTCCCTTATCTGACCATTTGACCCATTGCCAGCTGGGAGAAGATGACTCGGTGTGGGAGGCAGCCTTCTGTCACTCGGACACCGTGGTCGTCCTAGATGAACTGTATCTACAAGAGCAGGGCCTCAGTGCCGGTGCTGTTTGTCTCTTAAAATATGCTGACATTTGTCCTGCAGTGCTCCCATAAAATGTCAAGGATTCTCATCGCTGGTGGAACCCTTCAAATGGCTTGAAACACTAAAGCTGCGCTCCATTCCAGAGCGTACATAAACACTACTCCCAGTCAGGGGAACTTCCCTTGTTAAAATTCCCCCATTCGGAACACCCTGCAATGTCACCAACGCAGACATCACTTCCTTCGTGCATTACTCTGGTAACATAAACTCCTGGGATACCTGTTGCTGCTACTGTGGAAATTTTACGCTAGTAAAATAAAATATGGAAAATGAATGAATTTGATGGTCTCCTCCCGGGACCCTGAATTAATCGTTGGATATCAATAACATTATCGTTAAACTGTCTCCAGAGCACAACCCTGGCTGCGGCATGAGTGCTGTACTCAGCTGTTGGTTAGGTTAGTTTCTAGCCAGAGTGAAGATACTTTCTAGAAACTAGAAAATCTACGGAATTCATTGGTACCAACCATGTCATACTAACTTTTCGCAAAGCAGGCTAAATAATGCTACAAATTTATGCTCCATTTTGGCGAGGAAAAACTGGCATGGCCATTTTCAAAGGGGTCCCTTGACCTCTGACCTCAAGATGTGTGAATAAAAATGGGTTCTATGGCTACCCATGAGTCTCCCCTTTACAGACACTTTCACATGCAGTTTGGGGTAAGTCATAGTCAAGTCAGCACACTGACACACTGACAGCTGTTGTTGCCTGTTTGGCTTCAGTTTGCCATGTTATGATTTGAGCATATTTTTTTATGCTAAATGCAGTACCTGTTTTCTGGACAATATTTGTCATTGTTCTGTGTTATCAATTGATTCCCAATAATAAATATATATATATATATATATTTGCATAAAGCAAACATATAAGAGTATTAAATACTTGACAAATCTCCCTTTTTAGGTACATTGTGATCAGATACAAAATGTGTGATTAATTGTGATTAACTATTGACAATCATGTGATTAATGGCGATTAAATGTTTTAATCGATCGACAGCCCTATTACTTATATAACTTAACATTGCCAAATAATAGGGTTGGGAATCACCAGAAGACCCACGATATGATATTATCACGATACGATCTTTTTGCAATTTTAAACATTTTGTGATATACTGAGTATTGCGATGAGATACCTTGTGATGTATTGCGATTTATTACCTTTTTTCAACTGCAAATTATGCAGTTTGTCAACAGCTGTTTTCACTCTGCTCATCTCAGAGTTTCCATTCACATATCTTGAGGTCAGAGGTCAAGGGACCCCTTTGAAAATAGCCATGCCAGTTTTTCCTCGCCATAATTTTGCATAAATTTGGAGCCTTATTTAGCGTTCGTTCCCAACAAGCTAACATGACATGGCTGGTACCAATCAACTCCTTAGGTTTTTTTAGGTTCATATGATGTCAGTATCTTCACCGGCGGGCCGGAGGATTGTTAAGAGGATAATAGTGCTATAAATGTCTTTGGACTGGCTATATGAGATAATGCACTCTCTGAGTAACAGGTCAGCTGTTTTTAAAAAACAGAATCCAGATGGCATTACGTTTCTCCAAAACTTATGTGAAAGAGCTGATTGTGCAAGAGCAATATCATAGATATGGATAACTGATTATTCATTCAATATAAGATGTTTCCAGGTTTAAATGCCATTTGTTAGAGTGAACTGTTACTTATAATCTACTAATTATCACGTGTGATATATGTTAGAACAGTGCTTTGAGTCTAAATATAGTTCATGCATGTTGCATGCATCAAAGGCATGATGTCAGAGGCAGGACTGTAGTGTAAATACATATAAACTGTAAAGCACTTAAAATTAAGGCTTTGGGTCATCTTAGCCTTTAACTGGGGGATGAGAGCAGGGTCAGGCGATGTAGTTCAGCAGTTGTGTGGGCGTTCACTGTCCATCAACAACCCAAGCAGCATTCACTTTACCTGATGCTGCCACCTGTTATTCACCTGCCCAATTTGTGCAGACTTAATGGGAGCTCAACATCTTCACGCATAAACATACAATTTCCTAAATGTATAAAATGGTTACACTTCTGCGTTCACAAATCAATACACAGTTATTAAGCTAAACATAAACATGCTAGTTTCTAAAAAAAAAAAAACAATTCTGAAAGCGCACTGTTTAAAGACTTGAGCAAGTTAGTTATGTGCTTCCATTAAATTTGGGGACTTGCAAGAGACGATTTAAAAAAATATGGTAAAAATTGAAGCAGTAGAGGCTAAAATATCCAGACTTTTACTCCCAAGAATAGGTCAAGCTCCAAAACTTCTGTCATATATTTCCCATAATGATCCTCCTCATCTAGTAGTGATGCAGTCAGGTCAGTTCTCCATCTAACCAGCACTTTGGTCCATGACAGAGTTATTAGGTACTCAATCTCAAACTCAATTCATTCATAGTAAGGTGTTTCCATTATTTTGTCCCCCAGCAGTTGGTTTCGTTTTTGCTCATTTGATGGCTCTATTGAGGTTGAGTAGTGATCCTAAAGTTTCTCTCAAACCCTCTTCCTGTTTGTGCTGAAAAAAAATATGAGTGGCTTTGAGGAATTGAAAACACAAAACCTTTTGAAGGTTTTTGGTCTTTTGACCAGCCGGGACAGAGATGTTGGTATTGGTTTGACCTTGTGAGTCTGTATGTGTGAGTCATCATGGCAAAATGTGATCTTGGAGACAACTACTGTAGTGTGAACTACCACAGAAACTGTTTAGAGTACTTTGCCAGGTGTTTATATCTCTCTGTCTGTGGACAGATTTTGTCAACGTGATGGCATCCCAATGGTGCAGTGGCACAACATCTCCCCAATTTCGTAGTTTCAATCCCATATGTGCACAATAAGTCTATACGAAGACTATGTGATGAGGATGTTGATGATGATGCAAAAATATTGTCTAAATAGATTAAGAAATGTACAACAACAAATGAAAATTGTTTCACTAATTCTTTTGTAGGTCTATATATATAGAAATAATATTTACTGCACTGTGCTGGGTTTCAACTTCTCCTCTGGCTTCTGTGAGCATCAGTTGCGTTTAAATCATGATGTGATTATGTCATTTGAAACAAGAAGATGACATAATGTGTCGAGCAGTACGCTTTAGAGAAGGGAAACAAGTGTTGGCACCTTAGCTTGCCCTCGTGTATAGAGTGCCATCGAGCAGCCAACATGCCTGCGTGTGGTTCTGTGGCCCGACTGCTCACTTGTTTCTTGGTTGGGTTTGACTGGCATCTATGGCTGCCAAGAGCTACAGACCAGCAAGTCCTCCCACGTTTCACAAGCACAAACATTTATACACCGCAGGGAACACACCATGAGATGGAGACTCTCCAGTTTAGTAGTTAATTCAAAATTACTTATTTAATAAAAAGAAAGGTCTGCTACCGTTTGTTTTCTTTAGCCTACATTTTAAAGCTTCAGTTTCTGAAATCATTAAACTTTTCATATCACAGAACATTATTTTAGAGTAATAATCACTCTCTCATAATACTAATAAATGTCTGTTAAGTTACTATGTATCGCCGAATGAGGTAACATAATAGTAATTGCGCCTATGGCCCACTGATGAAAGCCCTTACATTTACAGTATTACAAACTGGGTGTCTGTGGTGACATTCCCGGGAAAAAAGCGGCGATCTCTGGGAAGTAAGATTCAAAAACACATCTGCAATTACTACTTCTTGCCATAAGTGTCGCCAAAGAGAACAAAGCTGAGATCTTGGAGATTGTAACTTTAAATTCTAGCCGAGATCCAAACATTTCCACAGAAACAAAACACATCAGTCTGAATTTTGGGGAAATGTGAAGACTGAAGGGATACACAATATGTCTATAATATTAAAATTTGGTTTCATGGTGCAGCCAGAAGGAGCTACATCATATGTGATATTGTCGGTGCAGAAATCCTTTCCGATACAGGGCATACCTTTACGACCCGGAACAAAATAAAATCCTGACTAAATTACAAGCCACGGCAGCAATGCTGTTATTGTTTTCACCTTGCGAGTCTGTGTGAGTTATCATGGCAAAATGTGGTCGTGGAGAGCTTGTAGCGGGAAATACCACCGAAATAAGACTCAAAATAAGGTTCTTCTTCACCTGAATTTAGTGCATTTCCGTTTTGACGGGCAAAACGAATAGTATACAGTATGTTTCTCTTCTACTCTGGACTGTAGCCGCAACATTCAGGAACACATGCAGTGGCATGACAGCTCCCCAAAAGTGAAGTGAAAACATCTTGATCACTCCCTGGTGGCTGGCTGTTAGTTTAGGAAGCGCTTGATTTGACATATTTCAAACGTCAATATCGCAGTCCATTTAACTTTTGGAAGACAAGATTGTGATCGCGATTAATATTCGATTAATTGTGCAGCCCTACTGTCTTTGGACAGATTTTGTCACCGTGGTAGTATCACAACAGTGCAAGATGGAGTCACTCCGGCGGTGTGAAATGGACTTGAGAGCAAGCATAAATAAAAGAACATAATTCAAAGTGGTAAGCACGCACAGCATACATCCGGCTGTCCTTCCTTTATTTGTCAGTTTAAACTGTGTTGATTTTAGCCTGGTTTTGACTTTAAACTTCTTTTGTACATGTGTAATATTGTGTAATATTATCACAAGATCTGTGCACCGAGTTTTGATTGGCTAGTAGACGGTGCTTTCATACGAGTCTTTTATCTTGAACATAACCTGCTCCAGAGCAGGTTAGGTGTTCAGCATAAGTTACCATGGCGATCTACCCTGGTAAGAAGTGAACGGAAATCCCAGGGTTAACCCTGAAGTTACCTCGCTAGCTCCAAATCCTGCTTCGTAGTACAGGCCTCTGGTTGTCAGGTTTAGTGCAGAGCAGCATTTTCTTTGCTACTGCAGGGTTTTGCTGACAGCAACACTGGAAAAGAAGGTGTTGGCTACCTGAGACTGGCTGATGATGAGGAATTTGTTCTTGTGACATTTAGGAAGTATTTAAAAGCAGAAGGAAATTAACTCAGATGACATGAGCTCTGAATTTGACAAATATGAGGATACTGTCCAAGTAGCGGTCCCAGGAGATGTTCTGACTGATGAGGGAACCTCATTTAGTTACCTAAACTGGCTCGACCTTGCTGTTATAAACAAGCAAGTAGTTTTCCTGGCCAAATTTCCAACTTGGAAAGCCAGAATATCTCACAAGCAGCACGCTGTTCTGGAAAAACGTCAGCCTTGTGGCCATGGCTGGAAAAAAGGAAAGAGGTGCCACAACTTCTAAAAGCTGATGGATGCTCTGAAAGTAATTTAGATGTCTTTAAAAATCAGAATCACAAAACGTTTTCGGTCGATACCGAATACCGATCCGATACCAGTGTTTAATTAATAAGCTGTATGCCTCATCATTCTATTATGTGTAAGGCAACATCACGTGTTTAACATTGCTTTCCTAACTTTATAAAACAAAATGTAACAAATAAATATATAGATAACATAACATAAATTTAGTGAATTGTTTTTTTTATTGAAATAATAAATTGTACACCAACAACATTCTTTAAAATTAACAGGAATTACAATTCGGGTGTAAACCGTTTTAATGGAGCAACAAATTGGTCAAAACTTCAACAGGAATTAAAATTCCAGTATATAATGTATATAGTATATTATGGCTGCATTGAGGAAAAAAAAAATCAGAGATTTTGAGAATAAAGTCAAAATATTACGAGAATAAAGTCATAGGTTTACAAGAAAAACAGTTGTAATATTATAAGAATAAAGTCATAAGTTTATTAGAAAACAAGTTGTAATATTATGAGAATAAAGTCATAACTTTACGAGAAATAAGTCATGTCCTCCTCCACAAAAGAGGCAATTTCCCCAGGTCCGTGTGGTTCTTTCTTCAGATTAAACACAGTTTTTTGCACAATCTTTCCAAGGTCCTGATACTTATGATAATGTGGTGCTGATGTGCCAAAAGATTAAATATTTCATTATTTGTGAAACCTATACTAAAGTAACTTAAACTTCACAAGATGCTCCACGTTACTCATTTTAACACAGGCGGCACGCTGCTCTATTTGCCCTCTAAAATAACACGTAAAAATACTACTTTATAATGCTATGACTTTATGACACGCCTTGAAGAAGTCTCTGTGCAGAAACGCGTAAGCTATATCTATTGTGATATGAGCCAACAAGTGAAATGTTAGTATTTTGTCCTCCTTGATTTTGAAATCTGGGATGTGCTACCCTATCACATTTTTATGATTAGGACTTTATTCTCATAATACTACAACTTTCTTCTCTTAAACTTATGACTTTATTCTTATATTACAATTTTTTTTCTCGTAAACCTATGACTTTATTCTCGTAATATTATGACTTTATTCTCGAAATCTCAGATTTTTTGTTGTTCTCAATGTGGCCCTAATACTCCGTCATAGTATAAAATCATAGAATTGAACTTAATAGATCGGCCCCATTTTCACCGATATCCGATTCAGCTATTTGAGTCCGTATCGTCCGATATACCGGTGCATCATTTATCTGTCTGAGAGAGAGGAGCGCACAGCTATGCTGGTGAAGATGTTTTAAAAGCTATCATGTGTTGTCAAATTGCAATGGAGAAGTTGTCTTCGTTTGCTTGTGTTATGCCTATTTGCATGTGTTCTCTTAATTGGTTAGTGTGTATAGGATATCAGACATGTGCCTAACGTAAATAGCTTCATAAAGGCGAACTCAAATCTCTCTATAAGCATGTTCAATTTGACAAATGAATCACTCAGCGCCCTGCTTTTCTTTCAGTGGGGTAATGTGTTTTACTGATAGGCTTTACCTCTCATCAAACCCAGTGTTAGCGCCTCTGACTGAGAGTCTCCGTTTAGGAGGAGTTAGTGACTCCTGGAGCTCCCTCAGGACCAGTCCTCTACCAAAAGACGCTTTTCTTTTTTTTTTTACAACGTGAGAGTTGCAGAGACCTTTGTCGTGCAAAGTTCGGTCTCCTGACCGAGTAAACACTTTCTGGGAAATGAGCCAAACTAACCGTCAGTTATCTTGGAGCAACATGTGGCCAAGTGGGGAGAGAATCACAACGGGCGACGGTGTGTGCGCTCCCAGCATGGCGCTAAAAACTGAAGAAAGTCGCCTCTATTTGACCAAAAACTCAACAGGAAACGGTGTCGGTGGCGGGCTGATAGAAGCCAACAATGCAGACGCAAACACTTACGGCTCCGGACACATTAACGCGCTGGCCCGTGCCATGGAAACACAACGCTGTCACACAGCTGCTGCTCCTCAGGAGGAGCTGTTAAACGCTGACTGCCGGGTGGGCGACGGTCGAGCTTTTTCTGCCTGTGCCACAATCTCGGAAACAGCCCGGGAGCTGTGCAAAGCCGTGTCCGTGTCTCTGGGACTGGCCACGGAGTCCGCTGACACGAGCGACATGGACGCCGCGCTCACACCTTGCGTCGCAAGTGACCAAATGCGAGGGGACTATGTGTTTGGGGTCGGAACCGGAACCGTGTCTCTGAACTGTCCCGCAGCTCAGGGTGCTGCCAACACCGACTACAAGTGTCCCTCCGACCGGGACGGCCACAAGCAACTGGTGGAAATGTTCAAAAGTTCCGAGACTGCTGCGCGTCTGCAACACCTCGCATCCACTCGGACGTCCGCGGACGAGCACAACTTCCCGCCGTGCGAGGAGGCTGACGACAGAACTCCACAAGACATAGATCACCTGGACACAGCTCGCGCTACCTCGTGCCCTTATGCCCCGTCCGCGCCAGGCGACCTGGCACACTTTGGCCAGCTGGCTGCGGAGCGACCTCCATGCCGAGGCTACAACAAGCCCGCCGAGGAAGCGAGAGACTTCGGGGAAGTCATGGAGAACAAGTTCGGCGGTTACCAGCCCGCAGAACAATACAGCAGCGTCAAAGTGAAGTGCGAGGACGGTGAACCTAGCGGTGCGTTGTGGGGCAGTAACTACACATTTAATGACAAGTACAACACTCAGTGCTGGGGCTCCAGGCAGTGCGTAAATGCGCACAGCGCGGGCACCAACACGTTCATATGTAATCCATATGAACGGAGCGTCATGCGTCCGGAGCAGTGGTACCCGGGCGGGATGCTGAGGCCGCCTTATCCCAACTCCAACTACGTGAAGGCTGAAGTCGGAGAGTGGATGGATGTCGCCTACAATGACACCAGGTCAGCTATAATAATAATAATAATAATCACAATAATAATAATAAAAACGAATAATAACTGCACTGTAAACAATTGCTGTTAATTTACAGCAGGATTTCAACAGTATTAACTTGTTATTGCTCAAAACAGTGCTTTACTGTTAATACAAAAGAAAACCTGTTAAATTACGCTCATAGGCCGTTTTTTAACTGAACTATAATACATTCTTAAAAAACAGCACTTTACTGCTGATCAACTGTCTAAAGTATCATCAGTAACAGTTTCATGCAGTATTTTTTTTTAATTCTGGGACCTGATCTGCACATGTGAGGCTTGTACATTGTACATGATTGGAAAATCAGTGAATTAGCTCGGTTCTTCACTAACATTTTGTTATGGTTTGCATTCTGTGCTTGTAGCCAGTTATAGACATACATTTTTTGGGAAAAGTGTCAACAAATCTATTATAGCCTTTTTCCTAACAAGTGCCTTTAATTGTATTTAGTGTGACTATTCCTATGTCTGTAACCTACTAAGTCTATTCATCTAGGCAAAAATAATGTATAGTTTACACAGACAGTATAATAATGTTAATTTTACAGTAACATAAAGGCAACCCTGCTGCCAGTTCTTTACTGTTTTTTTACTGGGAAATTCTTAACAGTGTGGTATCTGTCATGTTGTAAGGAAGCTGACATAATGTTTAGGAAGCAGAGAAGGGTGAGTTTGATTTCTAGAAGATATTGCAACACAATGTACCTCCGATCCTAATTTAGTGCTCCGTGCTCTCCAGTATGACCACAGTGTGACCTTAATCTGACCCCAGACATGAGTGTCAAGAGTCTGTCATCTGTGAGGTTACTGTCCTGTTTTTGGCAAAACAATTTGTCATAACAATCATAACATTACCAGAACTTCATCTGGGATGGATTTAGTCACTCATTTTGCTTTTTTATTTATTTCTTACAGACAGCAGTTTAAGTTCTTCGTGTTTTCTTTTTTTTTTAATGACAAGTAATACAATTATTCTACATTTGTTTCTTTCAGTTATAAACCAAATGTCAGTGTGAACAGATGGGGAGGGGGGTGCAGAATCCCATTTTCTACCGCATAGACAAAAGAATATTTTATGACATTATCAGGCTACTTTCAATAAATGCGTTGCAAACTTAAGCTCACCAATCTGAGGTTGTGCTGCATTTTGAAGCAGATGTATATTTGGCCGGTTCACATCCATGACATTTTAGATACATGTACAACCTGGAGCTGATTTCATGTTTTCTTATATCAAATGTGACTGACTCGGTTTTAAAATGAAGCTCCTTCAGATTATATGAGAAGGGAAGCAGTCCTTGTTAAAATACATTCTTCCATTACATGTTCCTTTTAATTTGAGTAATCCCCAGTTATAAAGCAATTATAAAAATGTGCATTATTAATGGCTGTAAAAAAAAAAAAAAAGTAATATCTACAAGATTTATTTTTTTACTTGTTTGGCATCTTTCATCAAACATAAAATGAATATAGTGTTGAGTGTTTTGTCTGAGGCACCTGCTCATAACATCCATTTGAACTTGAAGAAATTCTATTCTTTAATACAAATATTTCTGATTTCACCCTGTGAAAAGAAAATGTGTATCACTGAAATGTGTTCTTTGTCTTCTGATATATGGCTTTGCTTGCAAGCATAAATCTAGCTTTCCTTTAAGAGAATATTATCACTGAATTTGTTGGATTAATTTCTTAGAGGTCAGATGTGACGGTACAGAATAGAATTATGACAAACTGCTCCTTTGAACTGACTTTAATTTGTTTTGAAATGGAGGCGAGCGTTTATAGTTCTGTGACAATTTAAGACGCTTGTTGATAATAAAGCCTCCACATGCTTTTTTTAGTGTTTGCTCTGACAGTTATATTTGCATGGTCCGCCAAATGTGAATATGGCCTCCAGGAATAAAAGGGACACATAGTGGACATGTTGACTGACAAGGTACTATGTGTACCTTAGACTGAGGACTCATGCAGCTGACGTCATCAAGCCTTTTCTCAGACAGTCTGTGATTTCACTGGGATGGTAAAACGTCTAAGCAAGGTATATAGATGGTGTTTTTCTTTTTATGACATACAGTTAATTGAATTTCAAATCTTTACATTTTCAACGCCACAAAACCAACTGCTAAACAACGCCAGACAGAAGAAAGAAAAATGATACTAAAATAATAAAGAAATGAAATAAAATAGGCGGGGTCTAACTAATACTAAAAGATAAATAAAAGCAAACAGACAGTAACAAAATAACCAACAAACTAAGGTAAATCAAAATAACAGCATTGACATGACATGTTCAGTAAATTTGTCAGATGAGAACTTATTGTCTGCTTGTTGTCCTTAATCTGAGGAATGTTTAAATAGTGTCCAAACAATGTTTCCTCCCGCTGCGCCATCACCACATCCACCCTCCTGCAATCATGACTGTCTCAATCAGATCTCTATATAGTACAGAGAATATGTCTCTGTATGTTCACAAATACACATAACAACATGTAGCAAACAAATATCAATAAAAGTGCCTCCCATGTGTTTTATGAGCCTGGCCCATGAACAAAATCACTCAACCAAATACTAAGAAAGGTGTGATCACTGGTTCCCCTGTAGTGAGTGAAACCGCAGCAACATTCCCTATTTATTATTGTATTTTTCTACCTCATTTAATAGATTATATGGTATCCTCTCAAAAGCTGCCACCTTGCCCCTGTCAGAGATCCAGTCCTGGAATCGTGGGCCTTCTACAGTTTTCCATTTTCTAATTGTCATCTGTTTACCAGTTATAAAACTTGAGATCAGTGGTGTTCTTAAATGTGAGGACAGTGAAACCAGCTGCGAAATCTCAAACAAGTTTCTGCTCCCAAACACGTGGAGGTACAGCAGCAGCATGGTCTGGCCAACCTGCCGAGCTGTGATCTAACCTCATCTGCTTTGAATCAGGAAGACATAGAGGTCTAAACATACTTTGCCTAATGGCAAAAGGTACATACTGGTTTCATTTTTTATGGTAATTTGCCTTAATTGAATGTTTGGACAGTAGGGAACAGGAAACATTGGGAAAGAGAGAGAGAGAGAGAGAGAGAGAGAGAGAGAGAGAGAGAGAGAGAGAGAGACATGATGGATTTGTGACAGAGGTCCCGAGCCAGACCTTGGTCTGTTTAGACTTCTAGGTAAGCACAATGTCACCAAAGTGCATAAGCGTAAAGTCACTGGAGTACTTAGAGATCCAGCTTTCCTCTTGCTTAACACCTTACTGAATTATCTGGACAATGTTGCTGCAAAAAACCAGAGCATGGTCTTTGATCTGGCCCTGCTCCTGATTTGAGTTTTACTCAGCAAAGTTATGCAGAAACATTTCTCTACAGGGATTGCATTTCCCTAATCGGAGTTAGTCCCATAGGTGCAGTAATGTGTATTTAAAGATCCTACAGCTGTCTGGATTCAATCCCCCATTTTTTCCATTTAGACGGTATTTTAACTGATTGAAAGACGGCTCATTACCATACATACATGATGCATTATAATGATTCAATAAGACAACAACCCCCCTGGCATTTAGGCAGATCCATTTTGAAATTCGCCTTTGTTAGTGGCCCAGTCAGAGGAGTGAGCTGAAACAATGATTATCATTTAATGATTGCAGCTACAATCAGTTTTTCTATGATTCAAAAAATCATAGCCTACTGTAAACTCACTCACCCTTCATTTAGCTATTTGTGTGATGGTCTGATGCTATCACTAAATGGCTCAAATATCTCCTCTGGCATCTCTGTGTGGATTCATTAAGTCTGAAGAAGAGCTTGGGCTCAAAACGTCACTTACGAAGACGTGCCAATAACTTGTACTCTAAGGGAGCTACAGTGTGCGGACCTTCTTCTACATTTTTCATTGCTGTCTTCTACCGGTCCGGTCCAGCACCGGCCTACTGCGATTTTGGATGTGCACGACCACCTTATATTGATTGTCAAATATCTCATCTGCCATGAATGAGCACTTGTTGCTTTGCGTCTTGTTTCTGCTTGTCTCGGGGTGTGTACGAGGCAGACAGGAGCAAAATAAAGCAAAGGCATGAAGCAACATTGACAATCTGGCCCTGAGCAGGTGGAGATGGACACGGTCTAAATACTGTAATTGTGGAATGAGGAAGGTGAGTCAGGTGACAGAGGAGTTAAGTAATGCATGGGTGAAGTGTGACATGGCTGGAGAAGGGGACAGACGGACAGACCGTGCAAAATAGAAACAGCTGAGGCAGACGACGTGACACTGCTGCTGAGTTACTCAGTATTATTTTTTATTAAAAATAATGAATGTGTTGCAGTTTCATCTGGTCTAAATGTGGAATATCAACAGTATGTAGTTCATTACAGAGTCAGGTGCCATCTGAGAAAAACGTCAATGGGTTTTACACATTTTGGCAGTGGTGGAATGTAACTATATTTACTCCAATACTGTACATTCGAGGTACTTATTGTTTACTTGAGTATTTCCATCTTATACTTCTACTCTACTTCATCTCTAAAGCAAATATTATACTTTTTACTCCACTACATTGGTTTGACAGCTTACCTCCAAATTTGGTGAATGTGAAACTGAAGTACAAAGTGTTCCTTTATGGGTTGAGAGAGAAAACTCTCCTATTTCTTACGATAAAATTTCATAGTAAAACACTAAGATAAATTAACTATTTAAAAAAACCTCTTGGATAAGCTGGAAAATGCATTGCAACAAAGCTGAAAACAGGGCTGTTTTTCTGACTTTTTAGAGATGCATTTGGTCTCACAGGACATTTATGCTACAACCATATGCTGATTCTATAGAATATGAGGCATTGCTGTAGATTAAAATTATCCAGTTAAAGTTAGCACAACCTTAAACATGTGTACAATGTACACATTAATGCA